>JACBKR010003291.1:0-31040 GCA_014218235.1 Colocasia esculenta
ATTCGACAAGTGAGTATAACGATTTCAATCTCACAACGATTTTATAAGTGAGCATAACGATTTGCTCTCATAACGATTCGACAAGTGAGTATAATGATTTCAAACTCACATGATTTCATAAGTGAGCATAACAATTTCTTATAGTCTTATAACGATTTGGTTATAACGATTTCCTATAGTGTTATAACGATTTGGTCATAACGATTTCCTCATAACGATTTGGTTATAACGATTTTCTCATAACGATTTGGTTATAACGATTTACTCATAACAATTTGCTTATAGTGCCTAATGATTTGTTATCCAAACGATTTGGTTATGAATGCATAACGATTTATTGCGTACAACGATTTGTTACGATGAGCAACGATTCACATGAACAATGACTCATTCACAACGATTCTATAAGTCATGTTCATATCGACTTCATGAGCTATAACGACTTGATATTTGAATATCTTGACAAGTCAAAGTCATCCCGCGTATTTCTCTGTTATCCATGCATTAAATATAACCGTACATTTCTCTGCACGATGCATGTCCAGATATCTTCTATTCTTATGCTCCTGCATGTAATATCTTTTTGGAAAGACAGAATGGAAATTTCTATTTTGATGTATTCTCACTCTAACGTTGACTGACAACAAGAGACAACTTAGCTGTCTACGTTTTAGCATTTAATGTGTGCAGGTCTCTGACAGCACGACTCTATACAACGTTGGATAAAGTAGAAGCTGGAGGATATCAAGAAGGATTTTCTTCTTACGTGCATGGAACGTAAAGAACCGTTGACTACAAAGGAAAGCCATGCAGTCTAACGTTCTCGGAACATAGAGACAACGGATACTTCAACGACTACATTTTCAAAAGAAGATACAAATAGAAGACTGGTGCCTACGTAAAGAAAAATGAATCTTGAGAATTCAAAATCTGCAAGCACCATAGAAGAGCTCAAGTCTCACTCCATCGTCTTGTTGTAGCTCTTTGCTCTCTGTGTCTAGTGTAGAACCTTGAGAGAGCTTTTGTGAACTGAGAGTGTTCTTCTTTGTAGATCTTTTCTCTCAGTCTTCGCTTCGGATCAAGCACTGTGCTATTAGCTTGGTCCAGGGGCGTATCATCCCTTGAACACATCTTTGTGTTATTCCCTTCATGTTGAAGGAAGACCTGGGGGTTCCAGGGTGTTATTCCCTTCGTGTTGAAGGAAGACCTGGAGGGTTCCAGGGTGTTGTATTCCTCTTCAGGTTGTGAAGAGAAGACCAGCTGCGGCTGGGTGTGTAAGTGTCCTTGAGGGGGACTGTACCCTTGGGTAGTGAATCCTGAGTTGTTGCTCAGGGACTGGACGTAGGACTCCTGTGGAGAGGAGGTCCGAACCAGGATAAAATCTTGTGTAGTGTGATTGCTTGCTTTGTGTTTGTTGTTTACTTTTCACTAACGCTAACAATCAACGAAGTGCTTGTTGTGTGAACATTTTTGTGGACAGGTTTAGGTATTCAAATTTTAAAGAATCCCATTCACCCCCCTCTGGGCTTGCTAGCTGGGCAACAAGTGGTATCAGAGCTAGTCTCTTCGACAAAGAAGAAGATCCAACGATCTGAAGAGAAAAGATCAAATGGCAGCCCAAGGTCACTTCGAAGGTCAGTCAGTAAACAGGCCACCGCTGTTCGATGGTGAAGACTACACATATTGGAAAACAAGAATGGAGTTCTTCTTCAAGGGCTCGACTATCAAATTGGGATTGTAGAAGAAGGAGATCTTCTGGTCACCAACGACAAAGACAAATGGACAGAAGATGACAAGAAGAAAATTTCTCAACTGCAAGGCCAAGAGCATATTGTGTTGTGCTCTCAGCAAGAAGGAATTCAACAGAATCTCTGCCTGCAAATCCGCAATGGAGATGTGGGAGAAGCTGAGGATCACCTACGAAGGCACAGACAAAGTAAAAGAAACCAGAATAGATATTCTGGTAACTCAATATGAAAGATTTCAGATGCAACCCGGTGAAACAATTACACAGATGTACAGTAGGTTCACCGACATCACTAATGGATTGGCTGGTCTTGGTAAGACTATCAGATGGGAGACATGGTTAGGAAAATCTCAGATCCTTACCTGCCTCGTGGACTCCAAAAGTAACAGCAATAGAAGAGGCTAACGACTTGAAGATAATGTCGTTAGAGAAACTCATTGGGTCCCTTATGGCCCATGAGATTAACATGGAAAGGTTGGGAGAATCATCTAGCAGAAAGAAGCATTCCAACGCACTCAAGGCAGAAGAAGACACATCAGAAGAAGGCTCATATAGCCAAGAAAGCATGAACAACAGTGAAGATGAAGAAGCAATGCTATCCAGAAGGTTACAACGCATCTTGGCTAAGAAAAAGAAGTATCAGTCCGGAAGAAGATACTTCAAGAAGGGAAAAGACTTCAAAAGGTCAGAAGTCAAAGATGCAAAGAAGACTGAACCGATTTGCTATGAATGCAAGAAGCCCAGACATATCAAGGCAGAATGTCCGAAGCTCAAGAAAACTGAGTTCAGAAAGAAAGACAGTTCCAGAAAACCCAGAAGATTTAAGAAGAAAGCCATGGCAGCAGCATGGGACAACAGTAGTGACTCGGACAGCGAGTCAAGCTCAAGCAATGAAGAAGAAGAAGAAGCCAACCTGGCATTCATGGCCAACCTCGAAGACAAGGTAACATCAGACTCATCTTTCTCTTCGTGCAATGAATCTGATTCTGACAACTTAGAAGAAGCTTTTAATGAACTGTATTGTAAATATAAAGAAGTGTGTAAATCACTAAAAGCCAATAAGAAAAATCTCGCATGCTTAGAAAATACTAATTCAGACTTAAAATCTAAAAATGAGCAAATGGAAAAACAAATTACTGAACTAAAAAGGAGAAATGAATTGTTATGTGAAGACTTGAAAAATAAAAATGAACAATTAGCGAGTTTGGAAAACCAAGAAACTGTAGATAAATTAAAACAAGAAGTTAACACTTTAACAAAAGAAAATGAAAAATTGTCAAGCACACTAGAAAAATTTACTAATGGCAAAACAACATTAATATTAAAAGGTGCTAGACGGTCAGGTAAAAAGAAACATGGATTAGGTTATACTCCTCCCGATAATGAGGAAACAGTAGTATATCCTAAAACATATCCAACTCCTAAATTTGTACCTGAACAAGACACAACATATAAATCAAATTTTAAATACATTCCAACTGAAAAGATAACTAAAATGTCTTGCTGTAGCCATTGCAATAAGTTAGGACACATTAAAGTATCATGTCCAACTAAACATAAAATATGGATAATTAAAAGAAAAATTGATGATACTAACCAATCAGGACCCAAAAGAACTTGGGTACCTAAAGCTTAATGTTTTTAATGCAGGGAAACCTTCGAGCATCCAAATGGTACTTAGATAGCGGATGCTCAAGGCATATGTCAGGTAACAAGAAGTGTTCTCTCACCTTGAGGCTGAAGAAGGCACAGTTACATATGGTGACAATGGCAAAGGAACTGTAATAGGTTGCGGACCGGTTGGTAGCAAAGGAAAAGTTATCATTGAAGATGTACTTTGTGTGAAAGGACTGAAGCACAACCTTATTAGTATCAGCCAGCTGTGCGATAAAGGACATCAGATCAGATTTCAAGAGTCAAAGTGCAGTTATGAAGGATGGTGCAGTCGTGTTTGAAGCCAGCAGGGAAAAGAACCTGTATGTACTTATTTGGAAGAACTAAAGGATCAGGACATATGTCTGGCAGCAAATAAAGAGCAGTCAACAGATCTCTGGCACCGAAGACTGGGCCACTGCAGCTTGGATGGCATGAGAAAGTTGATCAAGAGAAGCTTGGTGGAAGGTCTACCCAAGGTTAGTGCAAAAATGAATGGTGTCTGTAGGCCGTGTGCAAAAGGGAAGCACACCAAGTCATCCTTCAAGTCAAAGACCGTGGTAACAACCTCTAAACCCTTAGAACTTCTACATATGGATCTATTTGGGCCAATGAGGACCACAAGTCTCGGGGGAAAGAACTTTGGATTTGTTATAGTAGATGACTACTCCAGGTTTACATGGGTTTCTTTCCTAGAACACAAGGATGATACTTTTGAAAGGTTTTGTTAGTTTCAGCAAGAAAGTTCAAAAGGATAAGAAGTATAGCATCATTAGTATCCGATCAGATCATGGAGGAGAATTTCAGAATGAGAGCTTTGCAAAATTCTGTGATAGCCAAGGAATAGAACACAACTTCTCAGCACCAAGGACACCACAACAAAATGGAGTTGCTGAAAGAAAGAATAGAACCCATTGGATATGGCAAGGACAATGCTATCAGAATATGATTTGCCAAGATATTTTTGGGCCGAAGCCATCAACACAGCATGCTATATAATCAACAGAGTAATGATCAGGCCAATCTTGAAAAAGACTTCATATGAGCTATACAAGCAGAAGAAGCCAAAAATCAGCCATTTCAGGACATTCGGATGTCCATGCTTTATCCACAACAACGGTAAAAGAGATATTGGTAAGCTAGACTCCAAATCAGATGAAGGTATATTCATGGGGTATGCTTCCAAACCCAAAGGATATAGAGTATTTAACAAACGAACTTTATTAATTGAGCAATCAGTGCATATTATTTTTGATGAAACTAACCCTTCCTTGAGAAAGGAAGTAGATAGTGATATTGATGATACAATGAATTGTCCAAGAAGCTAAAGAACACATCGATTGAGGACAAGGAAGATCACCCTTGGAAGATCTACAACAAAAGGATACATCACACGACAATCTTCCAAAGGAATGGAGGTATAAGAAGGATCACCCACTGGACAACATAATTGGAGATCCATCTGTTGGGGTAAGAACAAGAGGTAATGTAATTCCATGTGATTATTAGCTTTTGTATCTCAAATAGAGCCTAAGACGGTCAATGAAGCACTGACTGAGGAATCTTGGATATTAGCCATGCAAGATGAACTAAATCAGTTCAAGAGAAACCAAGTATGGTCCCTTGTTCCGAGACCATCAGATCATCCTGTGATTGGCACCAAATGGGTGTTCAGGAACAAATTGGATGAAGCTGGTGTGATCATAAGAAACAAGGCCAGATTGGTAGCTCAAGGCTATTCCAAGAGGAAGGCATAGATTTCGATGAAACCTATGCACCAGTGGCTAGACTTGAGGCAATTAGGATTTTACTTGCATATGCTTCTGCATTAAATTTAAAACTCTTTCAAATGGATGTAAAATCTGCTTTTCTGAATGGTTTTATAAAGGAAGAGGTATATGTAGAACAACCACCTGGTTTTGATGACATGGATTTTCCAAATCATGTTTTTAAGTTGCATAAATTATATGGTTGAAGCAAGCACCTAGAGCTTGGTATGAAAGGCTTAGTTCTTTTTTGTTAAATCATGGTTTCATTAGAGGAAAAGTAGATAGCACATTATTCATTAAGTCTAAACTTAAAAATGTGTTACTTGTTCAAATATATGTTGATGATATAATATTTGGCTCTACTGATGAATCTCTTTGCAAGTATTTTGAAAAGCTTATGCAGGGAGAATTTGAAATGAGCATGATGGGGGAGCTCAACTACTTCCTCGGATTGCAAATCAAACAAGGAAAGGAAGGATCTCACATCTGTCAAGCCAAGTACACCAAAGAATTACTAAAGAAGTTTGGATTTGAAAATGCCAAGCCACTGTCAACACCCATGAGCACATCAACAAGGCTAGACAGTGACAAAAATGGTAAGAAAGTAGATCAGAAACTTTACAGAGGTATGATAGGTTCATTACTCTATTTAACAGCAAGCAGACCTGATATATTGTTTAGCGTATGTATGTGTGCTAGGTACCAGGCAGATCCTAAAGAGTCTCATTTAATTGTGTTAAAAGGATCTTTAGATACTTAGCCAAAACTCATGATCTAGGATTATGGTACCCAAATTCATGTGAAATTAATTTAGTAGGATATTCTGATGCTGACTATGTGGATGCAAGGTAGATAGGAAAAGCACCAGTGGATTTTGTCAATTTCTTGCAGGATGTCTGATATCATGGTCCTCAAAGAAGCAAAATTCAGTAGCACTATCTACAGCTGAAGCTGAGTACGTGGCTGCTGGAAGCTGTTGTACACAACTCTTATGGATCAAACAGAAGCTTGAGGATTTTGGACTAAATATCAAGACAATTCCTTGCTGTGCGATAACACCAGTGCAATAAATCTCACCAAGAATCCAGTTCAGCATTCAAGGACAAAGCACATTGAGGTTAGGTACCATTTTATTCGTGATCATGTAGCTAATGGTAATATAGACATTTCTTTTGTAGATACACAAAATCAGTTAGCAGATATCTTCACAAAGGCCTTACCTGAAGAGAGATTTACTTCTCTTAGAAGGGAACTAGGCATGTGTAATTGTGAAAGATTATCTGTATAAAACTGAAATATAAATTATTTCAGAATAACCAAATTTTCTCTCCCCTGTAGTTAAGCAAAATCTCATTAAAATATTACTTGTTTCTTACTTATCTGAGTCGGTTCGATAATTTTAAAGTATTATTCCTCTCGAACTGGTCACTTTGTCGTTTTTGCCATTATGGAGCCTCTTGTTTCGAAAAGTCACCTTTATTCTTTTATAAAAAACCCGAAATCTGTGGTACAACGATTCAACCTTCGTCTTCATCTCCTTCAACTTGCCTGAGGCGATACCCTATCGACTCGGCATCGACTCTCTGGGATTTCAAAGCTTCTAACTCCTTCCACGAGAAATTTCTTGAGGGTCTTACTCCTCCTTCCTCATTCCATCATCCAGAAACTTTCCCCATTCAAATCCATGGCCGCGTCTGGTGTATCCGGCAGCGTCGGGGGCTATGGAGCTGTGTTTCTTACCGCCGAGCAGCAAGAGAGGTATACCTCTGTAAGATCAAGGTCTGTGGCAACAAGGCAGTGGACGTTGCAGATTTGCAGAAGAATGGAATGGGTAGCATCATTGCAGCAATGGAGAGGATGAAATGGTCGAAAATGGCAACTCTGTCAGAGGTGAGTTATCCAGACCTAGTAAAGGCATTTTATGTTTGTTTGAAGACTGAGGAGGACGGGTCCTTGACATCCACTGTCAAAGGAACCGAGATTAAGATTACCTATGAGCTTTTGGAAACTTTATTTGGAGTTTGCACCACCGGTCACAGTGGGGTTCACACTGTGGATATCCAGGCGAAGGGATTAGGGATTGTTGGTCCGAGTACAAACTAAAGGATGGAAAGATAGACATCAACCAGCTGAATGCATTCAACCGGATTCTACATTTCATAGTGTGCCAGATTCTGGTCCCTAGGAGTGCCACCTACTCGACTTGTACAAAGGCAGACTCAGATATGATGTTCTGGGCTATCCAGAACCAGAGCATAAATATGGCAGAGGTTATGATAGAAAGGATGAAGTTTGCATCCGCTCAGGTTTGGGACAAGAAGAGCAAGCTAAATGTGTCCCTACCATATGCACATCTGCTCACCAAGGTATTTCAACATTTTGGCATCAATTTATCTGGAGCAGTGTCAGAGAAAATGGGCCAGGCTATTCGAAGCAGAAACTTAAAGAAAAGTGGATTCTCATTGGTTGGAGGTATATGGACCAAGACCTCAGTGGCTGAGGGTGAAGCCATTATTGGCGAAGCCCAAGAAGTCCAACAAGAAGTAGGAGAAGCAACAGTAGCAGCAGAAGTACCAGCAAGACCAGGAGTTCAAGAGCAACAACAAGAAGTTATCCGTTCAGAAATTGCAGTGGAACAAGTAGCAGCAGTAGCAGAGGTCCGAGCAGAAGAATCAGTGATCATTGGAAGCCAGATTGAGGACATTCCTCAAGAATTTATTGAGCCTGTTGGACAGAATTCAGAAGTTGCACCTCCTCTCTCAAGTAGCTACAATTCTTCGAGTGTACTGGACTCTTACCAGTACTCAGGTGGAGCTAGAGATCTTGGTAGATCCAGTTGCAGAGGTTGTAGCATCAGGCCACAGTACAGATGTTGTCATGGAGGATGCTCCTATTCAGAGGGAGCAAGAAGAAGAAGATATCCAGTTGATAACCATATGGAAGATGCTCCTATTCAAGGGGAGCAATCTGTTGAAAAGGAAGCACAAATCCAGGGGGAGCACACTACTAGTGTCCCCGTTGATGATCAGTTCAGAGAAGGCATTGTGGAGAGTGCCTCAGGTGAAGAAGATAATGATGATAATGTGGAGCCCGTTGCAAGGGCAAGTAGCAAAGGGAAAGAAGTAGCTTATGGGATTCCTCTCTTGACCAGGAGGCCTCATCAGAGGCAGAGAAAGAAGAAATTGAAGGTCAATATGAAGCCCTTAGTTGCTAGAATGGATGAACAAGGAAAGATCCTGCTCTGTGCAATCTGATATTGCTTCTATTTTATAAGCCAGAGTACCTCAGCTAAAGAGATGGGAATGGTCAGAAATGCAGTAAGATGGGTGCGAAGTGAGCTCATTAGCATCAAGGAGTCTATAGCCGCACTTGGAGATTTGGTCAGGGCACAGTCCTCAAATGCCCCTCCTGCTCCTTCTCCTGCAGAACCAGTCCGCAGTTCTGGGCCTTCTGAGGCCAGGCAACAAGATGCTGGGCCGTCAGGGCCAATTTCAGAAGAACCAGCAGGGCCATCTGGGCCACAGGTTGTTGAAGAGGTAGCAACTGCAGTGCAGGATCATGCTGAAGCTGTGAAGGCTGGGCCACCAGGGCCATCAGAGGATGTTGTTGGGCCAACAGGGCCAGTGGTTTTCGAGGGTATGATTCCAAGAGTAGAAGAGCCAGCTGTAGCTCCATAAGCCCTGATCCTTCCTCTTGTAACTCGGCCCCTCCTTCACCACCATCTTCCTCCACAGCACCACCAGCACCTATCCCTTTCAAACAACCCATGCCTCGCTCCATTTCTTCTCCAACACCATTTTCTTCCCAATCCACTTCATCTCCTGCCATCTCTACATCCATTCCTCCACCTCCTCCTGTCATTGAAGACCCTCCAGCCTCATCATCAGCTGGAGCCTCATCTTCCTCTGGTCCTTCTTCCTGGACCATCTATCATACCTCCTCCTACCCATCAATCCTTTCTTCATCCTCCTACTCCTCCCTCCTTTGTTACCTTTATACTTGAAAGTGCACAACTTGAAGGTCCCTTTCTCAAGAAATTCGAGGATGAGTTGGAAATTACCACAATCCGCTCAGTCCTGGAAGTTGGTTCTCATGTCCACAGAACTGACTCTCCTTCTTCCAGTCCTTCTTCTAAAAAGAGGAAACTCTCCAACACGCTTACTCTTCCCAAGTTTCCTCCTCTTTGGTTTTCCCTCACTGTTGACAATCGAAGGAAACCAATCTATTGTGAATATCTCCAAAAGTGTAACCTTGCCACCATTTTTGGTGTTCCTTTTCTCAATCTAACTGATCACCTCAATGTTGTCCTTCCCTATTGCCACATCTCCAAAGCTGATCAATCAAAAATCTTCCAAATGGCTGAATGCAAGTCTGAAGATCAGTGGGCCAAGAGCACAAGGCTCTCTACAGGAAGTTTCTACTTGCAAAGTCAGATCGATTTCCACCCCGGGATCACCCACTCACTCTCTCTGAGTGGTTTGTCATTCATCACAAGTCCACCTGGGCACCCTTCATTCAAAAGGAAGTAAAGCTCATCCGTACTTCCAGCTATTCAATGACTATCGTTATCTTCACAAGCTACCTGAAGTGCAGTTGGGTCAGTTCCAGGAGCCATTGCTTCGTTAAAAATGAAAATCCAGTTAATTGCTCCTTTAAAGTGGATTTCGCTACCCTACAAATACCAGATAGTGTGTTTCTCCCCAAACTGCATTCTTTGGTCATGGACTCCTCAGTTGGTCTTGTTATTTTTTAGAGATTTGCTTGTGTAATGGGTAGGATCTCAGCTCAGCAGGGTCGTCTCCCCTCCTTCCAAAGATTCCTCTTCCGGGAATTTCATCTAGGCCATATCACTTATGAGGTTCTTGCCCCTCTTCTCTCTGAAAGTGAAAGCTCTCTCTCTCCTTCGATTGGGAAAAACATTACAACCAGTCAGCCCTTCAGTTGGAAGCTTTGAACAGCTCCTTGTTTAAGGCAGGCAAGCCTACTCTCTCAGCTAAAGCATTTTTAGACTTGAATTCCATCAATCTGGTTCAAGAGCCCTATGATCAGTGGGTCGAGCGGTACAAACTTTTTATGGCTTTGAAGAAAGATCTCCTGCAGCATCAGATCCACTACCCTATCAAGATCAATCATTTCTTCGTTTGCCAGTTTTGGCTCTTTCATTTCCTTCAAGGTCTCCCTTGGCAAAAATGAATATGCTACCTTTCTAGAAGCTCAGCGCCAACTTCACATCAAAAGAATGCTTCCTGTCATGGGGTCATCTTATTCTATTACTTTTGGGGTTTTTCAGACCTATTTTGAGGAACAGGAATGCAAGGCTTTGCACATTATTCAACGGCATGCCTCTCTTCTGTCTCCTGGTTTCTACCTTCATGTAACCCCTCCAGATAAATAGAATTGTTCTTTGCTCTCTCTTTCTCTTCTTCTTTGTCTCCAATGATATCTTTTTGCTTAATGACAAAAAGGGGAGAACTATAGTATTTCTGAAATACATTTCTTTTTTTATATTCTGCACATTCCTTAGATTTATTTCAGAAAGTCTATGCTTATGTTATGTTTTGTCATCACCAAAAAGGGGAGATTGATGATCAGATCATCTCCATATAATTTCATGAATTATATATCTATTTTGGTGATTAACAAAATCCTAATCAATTAGTATCTAACAAGTTTTTATGAAGCTTAGTCACAGGAAATAAACCAGGCAAAATCAATCAAAACTTGTAAGTAAATCCTTACATTGTTGTTCTTAATTTTTAGAGCATGAAATTTCTCTAAGTACACATCGACTCGCTTTGAAGCATAACGATTTCATAAGTCATCGCAAGAATAACTCTTTCATAAGTTTCATATCATTTTTGGTTTATATCGATTTCGATCTCAGAACGATTCGCTAAGTTATCGCATCGATTTCGCTCTCATAATAACGATTCGACAAGTGAGTATAACGATTTCAATCTCACAACGATTTCGTAAGTGAGCATAACGATTTGCTCTCATAACGATTCGACAAGTGATTATAACGATTTCAATCTCACAACGATTTTGTAAGTAAGCATAACGATTTGCCTCATAACGATTCAACAAGTAAGTATAACGATTTCAATCTCACAACGATTTATTTCGTAAGTGAGCATAACGATTTGCTCATAACGATTTACTTATAGTCTTATAACGATTTGGTTATAACGATTTGCTTATAGTGTTATAACGATTTGGTCATAACGATTTGCTCATAACGATTGGTTATAACGATTTGCTCATAACGATTGGTTATAACGATTTGCTCATAACGATTTGCTTATATATCATAACGATTTGTTATCGGAACGATTTGTTATGAATGCATAACGATTTATGTGTACAACGATTTGTTTACGAATGAGCAACGATTCACATGAACAATGACTCATTCACAACAATTCTATAAGTCATGTTCATATCGATTTCATGAGCTATAACGACTTGATATTTGAATATCTTGACAAGTCAAAGTCATCCGCGTATTTCTCTATTATCCATGCATTAAATATAACCGTACATTTCTCTGCACGATGCATGTCCAGATATCTTCTATTCTTATGCTCCTGCATGTAATATCGTTTTGGAAAGACAGAATGGAATTTCTATTTTGATGTATTCTCACTCTAACGTTGACTGACCAAGAGACAGCTTAGCTGTCTACATTTTAGCATTTAATGTGTGCAGGTCTCTACAGCACGACTCTATACAACATTGGATAAAGTAGAAGCTAGAGGATATCAAGAAGGATTTTCTTCTTACGTGCATGGAACGTAAAGAACCATTGACTACAAAGGAAAGCCATGCAGTCTAACGTTCTCAGAACATAGAGACAACGGATACTTCAATGACTACATTTTCAAAAGAAGATACAAATAGAACTAGTGCCTACTAAAGAAAAGAAGAATCTTGAGAATTCAAAATCTGCAAGCACCATAGAAGAGCTCAAGTCTCACTCCATCGTCTTGTTGTAGCTCTTTGCTCTCTGTGTCTAGTGTAGAACCTTGAGAGAGCTTTTGTGAACTGAGAGTGTTCTTCTTTGTAGATCTTTTCCTCTCAGTCTTCACTTCGGATCAAGCTGTGCTATTAGCTTGGTCCAGGGGCATATCATCCCTTGAACACATCTTTGTGTTATTCCCTTCGTGTTGAAGGAAGACCTGGGGTTCCAGGGTGTTATTCCCTTCGTGTTGAAGGAAGACCTGGAGGGTTCTAGGGTGTTGTATTCCTCTTTAGGTTGTGAAGAGAAGACCAGCTACGGCTGGGTGTGTAAGTGTCCTTGAGGGGGACTGTACCCTTGGGTAGTGAATCATGAGTTGTTGCTCAGGGATTGGACGTAGGACTCCTGTGGAGAAGAGGTCCGAACCAGGATAAAATCTTGTGTAGTGTGATTGCTTGCTTTGTGTTTGTTGTTTACTTTTCACTAACGCTAACAATCAACGAAGTGCTTGTTGTGTGAACGTTTTTTGGATAGGTTTAGGTATTCAAATTTTAAATAATCTCATTCACCCCCCCTATGGGCTTGCTAGCTAGGCAACATGTCACACATCTGGCTTATACTTATCAGGTTGTGTTTGAGTCCTTGAACACATAGCACATCTTCAATGAGGATTCTGCCATGACTGCCAACTGGTCCATAGCCAATCACTGTTCCTTTTCCATTATCGCCAATAAGTTACTGTACCTTCTTCATCTTTAATGTAAGAAAATAGTCTTCTGTTGCCTATCATGTGCCTTGAGCACCCGCTATCCAGGTACCACTTTGATGCTCTAAGGCTTCCCCCTGCAATTAAAACACTAAGAATTTAGGTACCCAAGTTCTTTTGGGTCCTTGCTGTTAGTTTCCTCATTTTTCTTTTTAGGTATCCATTTTAGGTGTTTAGTTGTACAGGTTATTTTAGTATGTCCTAATTTATTACAATGACTACAGCAAGATATTTTACTTACTTTTTCAGTTGGGATGTACTTAAAGTTAGATTTATATTCAGTATTTGTTCTTTTACAAATTTGGGTGTTGGATAGATTTTAGGATGCATTATTGTTTCTTCATTATCTGGTGGAGTATATCCTAAACCATGCTTTTTCCTACCCGATCTTCTAGCTCCTTTTAGTATTAGAGATGATTTACCGTTTGTGAATTTTTCAATTGTATTAGTTAATATTCATTATCTTTTGTTAGTGTGTCAACTTCCTTTTTAAGTTTGCTTAAGGTTTCTTGGTTTTCCAGGTTTGTTATCTGTTCATTTTTATTTTTTAAATCTTCACATAACAGTTCATTTCTTCTTTTTAATTCAGAAATTTATTTTTCTAGTTGCTCATTTTCAGATTTTAATCTGAGTTAGTAATTTCCAAGCATGCAAGACTTTTCTTTGTGGTTTTTAATATTTTACAAACATCTTTATACTTACTGTATAGTTCGTTGAATGCATCTTCTAGACTATCTGAATCCGAATCATTGCATGAATTAAAAGAAGAGTCAAAGTTACCTTTTCATCTATGTTTGCCATGAAGGCCAGGTTGGCCTTTTCTTCTTCTTCTTCACTGGAGCTTGACTCGTTGTCTGAGTCGCTGTCATTGCTCCATGCAGCTACCATGGCTTTCTTCTTATATTTCCTGAATTTCTTCGAGTGGTCCTTCTTCTTGAACTCTGTCTTTTTCAGCTTCGGACATTCAGCCTTAATGTGTCCAGGCTTCTTGCATTCATAACATACAGGTTCAGATTTCTTTGTGTCCTTGACTTCGTATTTATTGAAGTCCTTTCCTTTCTTGAAATATCTTCTCCCTGACTGATACTTTTTCTTGGCAAGTATTCTCTGCAGTCTTCTAGAGAGAAATGCTTCATCATGTTCACTACTCCCATTGCTTTTATCATCATCTGATTCATCCCAGATGTGTCTTCTGCAGCCTTGAGAGCGTTGTTGTGCTTCTTTCTACTAGAGGATTCTCCAAGCCTTTCCATGTTTATTTCGTGGTCATTAGTGACCCAACAGCTTTTCAAGTGACATCTTTCTTAGGTCGTTGGCTTCTTCTATGGCTGTTACTTTAGGAGTCCACGTGGCTGGTAGGGATCTCAATATTTTTCTTACCATGTCTCCCATGTCATAGCTCTTTCCCAGCCCAGCCAACCCATTTGTAATATCTATGAATCTGCTATACATTTGTGTGATTGACTCTCCTTGTTGCATTTGAAATTTCTCATACTGAGCTACCAAGATATCTATCCTTGTTTGTCTCACTTTGTCTGTTCCTCATATGTGATTCTGAGTTTCTCCCACATTTCCATTGCTGATTTACACGCTGAGATTCTATTGAATTCTTTCTTGCTCAGTGCACAACATAGTATACTCTTTGCTTTGCTGTTTAGAGATATCTTCTTTTTGTCTTCATCTGTCCACTTTTCTCTACTGTTGAGAACTACTAGATCTCCTTCTTCTATGATGGACCAAAGTTGAAAATCGAGACCTTGAAGGAAGAACTCCATTTTGGTCTTCCAATAGTTGTAGTCTTCTCCATCGAATAAAGAAGGTCTGTTGACGGACTGACCCTCAGCATATCCTTGAGCTGCCATTTATCTTTGCTTTTCAGATCGTGAAATCTTCTTTCTTGAAGAGACTTGGCTCTGATACCACTTGTTGCCCAACTAGCAAGCCCAGAGGGGGGGGTGAATAAGATTCTAAAAATCCTTTTAGATTAAACATGTCAATAAAAGTGCTAAACACAAAAACACTACGATCGATAGTTAGTGTTAGTAATAATGAAGACAAACAAACAAGCACACAAACATAAAAGGATTTTATTCTGGTTCGGACCTCCTATCCCAAGGAGTCCTACGTCCAGTCCCCAAGCAACAACTTGAGATTTCACTACCAAGGGTACTGTCCCCCTTAAGGACCCTTACACATCCAACCGCAACTGGCCTTCTCTTCTAACCCATAAGAGGAACAACTCACCACCTGATACAACAGGTTTTCCTTCATTAACGAAGGGAAAACAACCACCTATTTCCAACAAAACTTCTCTTCACAGCCCGAAGAGGAACACACAAGAACAATGTTTTAACGGCGAAAGGCCCCTAGACCAAGCTTGCAACAGAATGCTTGATCTGAGGCAAAGTCTGAGAGAGAAAGATTTGAACTAGAAAAATCTCTCAGAACAACAAGCTCTCAATGTGTCTAAATAATGAAAGCCTGAGAGCTAAGAGCTAAAGAAAAGGGAGTGAAGCAAGAGCTCTTCTTTCTGATGCTCACAAGCTGTGGATGATTCTTGGTGAAGCACTATTGCATCAAGAGTACTTCTTCATGGAGTCTTCAGTATTCTATATATTCTCTGCAGCATATTTTGACCGTTGAAGTAGCCGTTCAATGCTCGTTATCTCACAGCTTTTTGTCCATTAGAGAGACTGGTCATAGCATGCAGAGATTAGCTTGCAGCTACAAACACTTGGATTGGTCTTTGCATGTTCAGGAAAGATCTTCTAAATCTTTTATCCTTTCAACAGGTTGAGGATCCTTACTTTACGTGCTTTACTACAAGAAGCATGCATGCATTAAAACACAGATACCTGGACAAACTTTTTGTCTAAGTCGTCAGTCAACCTGGCAGACGTGCAGCATTGATATGCTTAAACGGGAAAAGATACCCTGTCACCACACAAATCAAGACTTTATGTGATATATCAAATAAGCAATAGGATCTTGTGTGGGATAGTCAAAAACTTAGTATGCGCGGGAAGACTTGAACTCCACAGAGTTTGAAAATATATTGAATAGCATGATAAAATGGATGTATTCATTGAAGTCGATGCGATCAATGTTCTACTTATGAATCGTTGTGTTAAAAATTCATTGTTCAAGCAAATCGTTGTTCAAGTATAAATCAGATTATTGTGAACACAAATCATTGTACAGATATAAGCAATCGATGTTCAAGCAAATCGTTGTACAGATAAGCAAATCGTTGTACAGAAATAAGCAAATCGATCTTTGAGTGAAAGCAAATCGTTATGGCTATCAAATCGTTGTTTCACTTATCGAATCGTTATGAGACCGAAATCGATGTTTCAATAAGGAAATCGATGTGAGTCTGAAATCGATGTTTCACTTATGAAATCATTGTGAGGCCGAAATCGATGTTTCACTAATGAAATCGTTGTGAGTCGAAATCGATGTTTTACTTATGAAATCGTTGTGAGGCCGAAATTGATGTTTCACTTATGAAATCATTGTGAGGCCGAAATCGATGTTTTACTTATGAAATCGTTGTGAGGCCGAAATCGATGTTTCACTTATGAAATCGTTGTGAGGCTGAAATCGATGTTTTACTTATGAAATCGTTGTGAGGCCGAAATCGATGTTTCACTTATGAAATCGTTGTGAGGCCAAAATCGATGTTTTACTTATGAAATCGTTGTGAGCTTAGAAGAAATTGATGTCCAAATCGTTATACTATAATAAAATCGATGTGGACTTAGAAGAAATGCATGCTATGCACTTTAATCAACAGTGTGTAAGAATTACTTACATATTTTTCTTGGATTATTTCCTGTGAATGAACTTCACAAAAGATTGTTAGAACATATTTGTTAAGGTTTTGTTAATCACCAAAATTATATAATTAAATAAAATAAAATTATGTGGAGATGGACTGATCATCAACTCTATCCTTCCCTCTAGTTCTATCATGCTAGGGCCTCCATTCCCCTTCTCCAAGCCCTATAGACTCCATGCTAGGTGGTGGATGCATGTTTGAGGTTCTTCTTGTTCTTGAATTAGGGGTGTGGGTTGAATGATATCATGTGTGCATGTGAGGTTTCATGAGTGTAGATCATTTACATTGGCATGCATGGGTGTGGATGAGAGTGGTTTGTGTCCTAGCATGTGTTTTTGATTATCCATGCTCCCCTCCCTCTATGTACACCGGATTTGACATTTATGGGCGTTTTGGGAGGCCTCAGGTTGGAACTCAGGTCTCTGTCTGTGGTCGCGACAAGGTTCCTGTCGTGACCCAGAACGTGACGTATCGCCCCGTCACCTTTTTGTTAAGTAGCGATGCTCACCCTATCACCTTCTGGTTGCGACAGGGTGGCCGTCGCCTTCTGACCTGGTTTGTTTATGGGGTTGTTGGAGGTCTCGGGTGGGCACCCGTACCTTTGTCTGTGGTCGCGACAATGTTCTTGTCGCAACCTAGATTGTGACTCTCCGACATCGCCTTCAGACCCAAGTCGCGATAGGCTGGGTGTCGTCTTCAGAAGGCGACAACCCTTATGTCACCTTTTCTGAGAACGCGATAGACTGTCGCCTTCTCAAACAAAGAGTGACTTGGCGACCTGTTCAGAGTTTCGTTCTGCTGCGTCTCTGGCTTCTTGGCACCTGTGTTGTTCCTAGCACGGTCCTACTCTAGTTGTTCCCCCGGTGCTAGGCACTTGTGGGCTTGTCTGTTGAGAGGTTGTTACCGTTACCTGGACCCCCGTCCCCACACGCCGGTTGAGGGAGTTCTCTAGGTGGTGGGCGTGCTCGAGTTTAGGACTCTGGTAGCTAAGGGAAAAATGGTGGGGACAACAACCTAGAGTCATTTGCAGAGCTCTCTTAGCTGAGTCTGGGATGCCGAGGTGGTTTTGGGTGTTCTTCCGGCACAGATCAGCTAGTCCCTTTCACTGCCTCACTCATCGTGGTTCCGGTACCATTTAGAGGGGCAGGCTATGGCAGTTGTGTGGTTACTTTAGTTTCACTTCTCACTCTGACGGGAGGTGCAAGACATGGACTAGTGGTCGAGGGTAAGGCGCATTGCACACTTGACCGGTTGACTAGTGGTAGTTGTTCTGTGGCTAGTGTCTTTGTCCAGGTAGTTGTTCACTGTCTATGTTTTCAGCCTTGGGCTCATCCCCGTGCCGTGGTTTACATGGGTTTCCAGTCCCGATGTTGTTTTAGATCAATGGCAGTGTAGTTACTTTCCGCTTCCACACTTACTCTGTTAGTAGAATAGATTTACTTGCTAATTTCAGTTATAAACATATATCTATTCTGCTTGTTAGAACCAGTGGGAGATTGGTAGTCCCTACTGGGCTTCTTTGTGAAGCTCATTCCTTTATTTATAGGTGAGACTTCACAGCAGTATCCTCCGTGGCGGGCTGAGGAGACGGGGCCGTAGTAGACGGCGTCTTCCATGAGCAGTGCTCTCTTGTACTTGTGACTCGCCACCCTCGAGGTATGCCCTTAAAGAATCTGTTATCCCCTATTTTAGTACTTGTACTTTGTTACTTTGGGACTGTACTAGACTCGTACTTTGTGTTGGCCGCTTTTCGTTGACATGTTAGTACATTTTTAGTGCTTGTTGTTGTCATTTAATTCTATTACATATCTTGATAGACTGGTCTGTTACATCTTCCGGGTCTTCGGGCCCGTGGGCAGCAGTGCCGGCAGTCGGATTCCTGGCGGGAGCCTGAGGTCCAAGCGTCAAGGCCATTATAGTTGTATCAGAGCAAGGGGTCTATCAAGACTTGTAATGGAACTAAGTGGCAACACAAAGTCCCATAGGAAGTACTAGTAACACTGCTAGCCGTCGGGTTAATTTGTTAACTTGATTAATAGTTTGTGTCTCAGGACATGGCTCCACGTAGACGCAGGAAGGTTAGAGAGCTGATGGAACATCAGGACGTCGCACCGGATGAGTCAGTTGCAGCCGAGCACGCACCGGTAGATGCTCAACCTTAGCACGACGACCAGTAGGGTGTTCCGTTGTAGTAGGGAGCACAGCAGCAGCAGTAGTGGTACCCACCCCCGCCACCACCAGAGGTTATGGAGCAGTGGTGGAAAGCGATGTTCCAGACACCTTGGTAGTACCAGCAGATGCCAGCATGAGGTCAGCAGTTTGTAGAGATGGCAACAGAGGAGTAGCCACCAGCGACTCTGCAGGCAGCACCCATACAGCCAGAGGAACCACCAGTGGTATGACAGCAGACTCCAGTAATGGCAGCAGCACCTGAGGACCACACAACACTTCTGGAGAGGTTCCTTCATCTTCAGCCTCCTACTTTCTACGGCGACTACGATCCTGACGAAGCAGAGAGCTAGGTCTATTAGCTCAAGCGTACCTTCGACACCATGGACTGTGCAGAGAAGGATCAGGCCTGACTAGCAGTATATCAGCTGAAGGGGTCAGCCCATGAGTGGTGGAGGACAGTGAGGCAGACTAGTTTTCAGGGAAGGAGGCTAGACCAGATAGCTTGGGAGTAGTTTCTGGAGGTCTTTCACAGCGAGTACTTCCACGACTACGCACGCCGTGAGAGGAGAGACCAGTTCCACGAGTCGGAATAGGGAGAGTAGACCATGGCATAGTACCACCAGAGGTTTGTGCAGCTTTTGTGGCACGTCCTTCACGTAGCCACTAGTGAGTAGGCTCGCACTGAGTGGCTCATTAGTGGGCTACGATCAGAGTTGAGGTGGGCCATGGTTGGTCACCTTTGTGACACTTTGGCTTTAGCAGTAGCTAGAGCTACCGCCTTGGTGAGGAGTCTCATTTCCAGCCACAGCAGGAGGAGGTTCGATGAGGTCTACCACGTACCAACGTCCTTCAGGCAGCCGAGGGAGTGTGACATCCTCTTCCTCTTCAGGCACATGCTATAACGTCGCGACATTTTTGGATTGTAGTTTAATGGGTTTGGTGGCCAATGTATGGCCAGTAGTGGTGTATTTGTTGGTTTGTACAGGTTGTGTGAGGTTGGGGGCCGAAAATCTGAGCCTAACCAACCTCTAGTGCACCTTTCATAATCACGACCAACACAGGCATTGCGTTTTTGAAACATGACCAGCTTCCCTATCGCGATTCAAACATCGCTCTCTTGGGTGCGCGTGTCGCATGCGCGCCACGTGTCGCATGTTGGGGCGTCGCATTTTAAAAGTGACGGTGAGGTACGTTGCGATTTAAACGCGACGGCCCGATACGTCGCGATTCTACATGTTACTGTGTTTTGACCAACCCCTGGCCAAACAGTGCAGAAAGCACTATTCGGCCAAGGGAGAGGTTGCTATGGGGATTTCCGGGTGATTCGCCATTTGCGGCATGCGGATTGGTGCGTTACCGGCATGAGGAGATTGTTCGGAGCGCGGGAAATGCCAGAGCAACGCCGTACTTCGCGTTCTTCGTGTTCCTCATGTGGTAGGGGAATTCTTCTCCATTTTGAGTTAAATGGATCAAGAATGATATGTTTAATGCATGGGATGGGTTAAGTTGGGTAGCATGCATGTATAGGCTTTTATTTGAATGCAAATATCCATGTTTTAGGGTTCTGCAGGGTGGTTTGTATGGTTTCCGAATGGGTTTTTGGGTGGGGTTCTCATCTGAAAAGGCGATGGAACCAGTCATCGCGTTTTGAACGCGACGACTTGTTCGACCGCGATTGAGTCTTTAAGGCGACAGTTTACCCCGTCGTGATTCGGCCTTCAATTGGCGACATCTGTGTCTGTCGCGTTTTAGAAGGTAGCCACCCGACCCCTGGTTTGTTTACATGATCCTATGAGTTGCTTCCAGTTATGAGTCTATATGACTGTTAATTTTAGTGTTATGGGTTGTAAGCGGTGCATTGGCACATGTTGTAATAAAAAATGCCGAGTTTGTATGGTTTGTACGTACGTGGCAAGTTGGGTATACGATGCCTTCCATGGTTACCTCTCAAGTCGGGTACCCCGGTTCTCTATGAGCCAGGAACATAGTGCTCGGGGTTTGTCCCAGTACAGTGTGAGTACTGACGAGGTCTGTGTCATCTTCCTGGACTCGCTCACTCTTTAGTTTGAGTTGTACGTCTGACAAAGGGAAAAACAACAGTGGGATAGCGACTTGCGTGTTGTGGTTGTTCTTGGTCGCCTGTAGTGTGCTCTTAGTTAGGGGACGAACACCAGTAGATGTACTGGTCCCCAGCTAGTCGTGTTTCCAGTGCCTCACTTTAGGAGCTCGGGCCGAAGTCCCTAAAGGTGGCGGGCATGGAACTGCAGCGGTATAGGCTGCAAATGTGGCATTGTTTGGTCTCAACAGTTTGTTGACTCAGTTGAGGTGGAGCGGCAGCTGGACCTTTCTGTAGACACCCGATTATGACTAATGGGTTGAACCACATTTCTTGCTACCTTAGTAGATCCCTAATTGGTCACTCACCTTGAGCCCATCATTTGCCTTGATTTGAGCCCATTAATCCATTAAAAATGCCTTGAAATCCCGAAATCTATCATTTGAAAGAGTCCTTAGGGGAGTGTGACTCCTATTTATCATGTGGTTAGAGAGAATAATCCAAAATAATTCGGATTCCTTGTCGCGACGCATTGTGGCGCCGCGACTCTAGTCGCGACGGGTTAGGCCGCCGCGACAGCGCCAATGCATTATCCATGCATGTGGGCAATACTGTCGCGACCCCCCGCACCGTCGCGTCTCTAGTCGCGACCCCGCGATCTGACGCGACAAGGACCGAGATCCTTGGCCTCCGCAACCACATCCTATTTATCCTCCCATGCACTTTGACTTGGTCCAAGAGTTTATCCCGCCCCTTGAGCACTTCTTCGGCCCTAAGGACTCTCCTAAGGGTTCCTAAGGACTCTCCATCCGATTTTAACAAGGCTTTATCTCCCATTTAATTTCTAAAACCTTTTTGAAGAGATAATATCAATTATTCTCATCCCAAGCTCTATATAAGCAAGGCCACTCCTCATGGACGAGGGGAGCCTCATGATCACCCCGAAGGGCTGCCAAAATTCCCTCTGAACAAGTCTTAGCCACGCAGCCATTCATTCCCTTCATTCCCTTCACATTCCACTCCTCACAACTCACTCATTTCACCTTCAATGGAGCAAGGAACGTGAAGAGGGCGACTTCAGCAATCTCTGGACCTCTTCGCACATCATTGGAGCTGCATCCACGCCAGGAAGTCGCCCTAATGGGGCTCATCATCTCTCCTCTCCTCTTTCTTGTTTCTACATGCATTTTTATGTTGTTTTTAAATAGAGCACATCTATCATCCACCCACGTTTTCCCACACCCACAGGGGTTTAAACCACCCCAGGTGCGTTCCCACCATGATCTCCCATCTCACTTCGTCTTTTAGATAGATGCTACACTTTACATGTTCTAATAGGGTCTTTTCTTTGTGTTTTCTTTTGATTGGCAGGCAAGTAAACAAGGTCTACGAGAAGCTCTGGTACTCTGGCCGGCTGGAGGACTAGAAGAAGGTCACAACACCAAATCTCCCGCATTCAGAGAACGCGACGGCCTAGGGTGACGCGACATAGACGCGTCGGCCTCCACTGACGCGATAACAGAGACGCGGCGGCCATGACGACCGTGACACCAGGTCAGTCTTCCTGTTCTCTTCCTTTTTCCTAGTTTAAGTTAGCCATTGTCTTTCCATATCATTAGGCAACTTATCTAGGTGGCGATCACTTTCCTATTTTCCATGCTATCATATTTGATGTTCATGTCCGTGTCGAGGGGAAGCACCATCCCTATGATTACACTTTCGTCCTGGCTGTGAGGCTAAGAGGCTGAGAGGTAGACCTGTGTTGCTTGTCCGGGACAGTGGCTGTTGTCGCGAACCAGTCTTCGTGACTCTTGTTTGGCGTTACCCTTCTTTAGCTCATACTACTGAGCATGGTTTGCCGCTTCTTTATGAAGTTGAATTCATATTGTTAGTATAGTTTAATTCATTTATTGTAGTTGTACTTCCATGCTCAGGTAGTTGTGTTATTTGATTATTAACTCTTTACTCCTACTTCTCACATGTTTATTGTTGTTTCGGCTTTTGAGGGAGTTTCCCTACAAAGCCAGTGACTTGTGAGGCTCACCCCTACTCCTTTCAGGTGAGGGAGAGTAGGTGGTATGCACCGGTCTTCTAGTCCAGAGCCGCATCATAGTGGAGTTGGGTCTACACCTCCAGCAGTGTAATTTTCTTTTAGTTATGCCATCGGTTTGCCCGAGGCTACTGCAATTTGAGTTTGACTTTTGTTGAGATTTAGATATGTAATCCTTATGAAATATGTGTGATATGTACCATCTTATATATTCAGTGAGTTCTTTTATATGTCCACGGACATGTGTGTTTTATATCCCTGGCAAGGCTTCGGCTTGTTCGCGGGAGACAGAGTCGGATCAAGCTCGTTATTAGGTTAACGGGTTTGAATGACATGGTCCATCACAGTTGGTATCAGAGCAAGGTCCGTGTAAATATGAACGAACTGAGAGATTGCATAGCTTGATATCTACTCTAGTCCACTGTTGGTAGTTGATCCTGGTTTTGTATTGATTTGTTAGTATATTGTGTGGTCTGGAATGCTGTTTGTGCATGATTTAAGATGGCTGACAGGAGATACTAGGGAGGTGGGGGAGATGAACCGGAAGAGTCAACACATCAGTTGATTGAAAGGTTATGGGAGAGTATAACAGAAATATGAACGAGGTTGGACCAGCAGGGTCCAGGTCAGCCAGCAGTAATAGGGCCTCAGGTTGTTGAGGAGGCAGAGCTAGTACCAGTAGTACCACCCCGCCACCACCAGGAGTGGAGGTACCCCCTGCAGTACCCGTGCCACTGGTAGTATCGGTGCGACCAGTTGAGGAGTCTACTATGCAAGTGGGGAGATTCTTGAGATGTATGTAACGCTCGACCTCCCGACCCCGCCAGGGGCCCCGAGGGTCGCGCCGCCACCCAAGGATCCGAAGATCCGAAAGGGTTAAAGAATAGTTGTTTGGGTTAAGTGTGAAGACAATTCATTCCCCTCATATTTTGATGATGACAAGGTGTGATTTTAATGCAAAATAATTGGAACATGTTAGATGCACCACACATGTTAAGACCACATTCAAAAAGCATGTTTCCAAATATTTATCACTTATATTCATGATAAATCAATGGACTAATGATTTATATGGTTTAATTCTCAGGGACAAATATTTCTTGCAAAGGTAGTGTCGACACACCTCTCACTGGTGTCGACACAATGCTTCAAAGCCAAGCAAAAATGTTGAAGAAATAGTCAAGTAGTGTCGACACTAGACCAAGTCAGGTTGACACTAGAGGCAGCTCCTAGAGAACCATGTCAACAGGCCTCTACAACAGGTCGACACCAGATGCAGTCAGGTCGACACTAGAGAGCCTTCCAAGAAGCCTGTTTGTCAGGTGTCTATAGTGTGTCGACACTAGATCATCTCAGGTCGACACTAGAGACCTCTCACCGGGAAGTTTTTCTGCCAGTCTGGGATAGTGTGTCGACACTAGACCAAGTCAGGTCGACACACTCCGGAAAGTTTGTGACTTAAATCATCTCCTGGACACGTGGCACCCTAGGGAGTTGGTGGATCGGCCTTGGATCATGTGCCCACGACCCCCAAGGGTACTTTTGGATATCTTGGGCTATAAATAGTCCCCCATTGGCCATCCAACCTAGCAGAGAGCAGACGAGAGCCTCCAATATTCTTCCAGAAGCATTTTTGGGGCGGCAGAGTTGTTCTCCTCCCTGTTCGTGCATCCTCTTGTGCTTCTTCTTTCCAATTCCCACATCTCCAAGCATAAGAAGGGAGATCTGATCCAAGATGGAGCAGTAGGATCAACTTCCAAGGATGCAGATCAAGTAGAAGCAGTCTTTTGTGAAGAATTCGAGGAAGATCCCAAAGATCAAATTGCAGAGCATCGCCCAGGGACTTCAAGAGATCAAGCCCCTTCACAATTCGACATCTACAAGGGAGTCTTCTGAAGAACAAGGATATTTCAATCAATTTATCATTTCTTCCTTGTGTCTTCTTGGTTGTTCTAGAGATTGTGCAGTGTCTATTGCATCAATTCTCTTGAATGAGCCTTTTGAGATCAGATCTTAGCTAGAGGATCTGGATCTTGTGTTGTTGTCTAGCAAAGTGTTTGTGAGTCGTTGTACTCAGTGGTTTGTGAGCCTGTGTGCTCAGTGTTGAGTCGTCGCACTCAAGTGTGGTTGAGCAATTGTGCTCAAGTGTCTAGAGTAGTCTTGCTCTAGGTGTTGTGTGAGTTGTAGAACTCATTGTGGTGGAGTTGTCAGGCTCCAGTGTGTGTATCCAAGTTGATAGTGGATCCTCACTGTTGAGGGTGGATGTAGGAATCACATGGTGTGATTTCCGAACCACCTAAAAATCTATGTGCAGTGGTTTGATTGTGATTCGAATTTACTTTTGTTAGATGCATGCATAGGATCTTTCGAATTCACATCTAATTAACTTGTTCGCACACTCCTATTGCACAACTCACTTATCACTCTTCAGATCTATGAAATTCGTTTCAAATTGTCTTTGATTCAAAGAGTTTTCTAATTGGCTAAGCTTCCGCAATAGTTGGCCTAGATCTATTCAACCCCCCCTTCTAGATCTTGTCCACATCATTTCTCGATCCTACAATTGGTATCAGAGCGGGTTTACACTTGATCTGATCTGATCTGAGTGCTTTCTGATTGTTCTGTGTGTTTTGATTGTTTGCTTGTCTTTTGCTGAGTATCTCTTCTTTGCACCATTTATTTGCTTCAATGGATTCAAGAGGGTTCATGGCTGAGGGTCACTCTATTAATAGGCCACCCTTTTTCAATGGGACTGACTACACTTATTGGAAGAATAGAATGCAGGTCTTCCTTAGAGCCCAAAACTATGAGATATGGAAGGTAGTCGAGGTAGGTCCCTATGAGAATCAGGGGGAGGAAGAGACCTGGACTAGGGAACAGATTAGGAGGGCCACTTTGAATTATAGTGCCATGAACATGATCCAATGTGCAGTCCACCCTAAGGAGTACTCAAGAATCTCAATGTGCAAATCTGCCAAAGAGATGTGGGATAAACTTGAGTTACTCTATGAGGGAACATCTCAAGTGAAAGAAACCAAGCTAACATTCTTGTCTCTGAGTATGAATTGTTTATGATGAAATCTAATGAGACAATTTCTGAAATGTTTGCCAGGTTCATGATCATTGTGAATGGACTGAAGGCCTTAGGTAAGGATTATACAGATGCTGACTTGGTAAGGAAAATATGCGCTCTCTTTCTTCAATTTGGCACACTAAGGCCACAGTCATTGAAGACTCTAAAGATTGTCCAAAATTTCTTTGGATGAATTGATAGGGTCCTTAATGACTTATGAAATCAATTTAAGAAGAAATGAAGAACACATAATTAAGACCAAGCCAGTAGCATTAAAGGCCTCTTCTAGTAACAAAGACAAAAATCAGGAGAGAACAAGTTCTGATGAGTCTGAGTCCAATGAGGATGAGCTTGCCCTCATGACCAGGCAATTCAGAAAATTCTTAAAATATAGAAAAGGAAATTTTCTGGGAAAAAGAATTTTCATCAGGTAAAAGAAACACTTCCTTTTCTAATGTTAATTCCAATAAGAATCAAAAATCTGACGAAATTGTCATTTGTTACAGGTGCAACAAGCCAGGACATATGAAGGGAGAATGTCCTGAAAACAAGAAGGAAAAACACAAAAAGATTCACAAGTTCAAAAAGCCCAAGGCCATGGTAGCCACTTGGTCTGATGAAGACTCAAGTGAAAAGGAAGAAGAAGAAAAATCCTCAAGTTCTGAAAGTGAGGAAATCTGCTTCATGGCGAATAGTTCAGATGGAAAGGTAAGTACATCCTTCGAAGACTATTCAATTGAGGATGGCAAGATGCATATGCTGAGCTTGTTGAAAAATACTCTGAAATAAGGAAAGAAAACAACATCTCAAAAAAAATTGAAAACTTCTTGCATAACCAATCCTTCATAAAAGAACTTGTGAACTGGAAAATGAAATAGCTGAAATCAATGAAGAAAAGGAAAACCTTCTAAACATAATTGATGAACTCAAACTTGCATCCCAAAAAGCTACTCATGAATACAAAGAATTGTCTGAAAGGCTGGAAATGGAACAAAAGGAAAAACAACAAAAGATTATGAAGTCAAAATCTAGAAAACTAGCTAAAAAAAAGAAAAGATGAAGTCATTGAAACCTTCACTAAAGGAAAGACAATTTAGAGGCTTTACTGGGAGCTAAAATGAAATCAGTTTCTCATGGACTAGGATTCAATAAACAAAATCTAAGAAAGACAAATCTGGTGAGAAAAGGGATAAAGCACCATTGATTAAATTTGTCAAAGGTCCTAGTCTTGAGAACACTGAAATCAAGCAAACATCAAGCAAAACAACAAAATTTCAAAAACTCAGAACAAAAGAAGTCAACCAGGTCGACACAGTTACCTGACAGGTCGACACCAGTCCACAAGAAGAAGGATTCTGTGACTGCTGTGTCGACACACCAGTCAAGGAAAGGTCGACCTGCTCAACCTCAACAAACACAAACCACAAACAAAAAATTCAAATAAAAATTTAAAAAATAATAAATCTCAAAGGAAATCATTCATGAAAAACCTTGGACCTCCAAGACAGCATATCAAGCTGATTGGACCAATTCTTGGAAATGGTATCACAACCCATTTTGGTATCATCCCCATTCTTCTATCCAAATTTTTTGATGTACCAACAAAACCCTTGGATTCCACCTCCTCAACTAAACTCTCATGTTCAAATGAAAAACTCCCCTCCTACTGAAAACAAGAACACTGGTGTTTTCATTCCTAAGGGAAAGAATAAATTGAAAAAGACAAGAACACCACTGAAACAAAACAAAAATAAAAAACAAATCAGATTTGGGTGAGAAAAGATTTGATGACTGTGTTCAAACATTCTGATGGTCCCAACATGTTTGGGTACCAAAATCTTCTCTCCACTGATTGATTTTGCAGGAAGGTCGTGCACCCAATTCAATGTGTGGTTTCTTGATAGTGGGTGTTCACGACATATGACTGGAGACAAAGCCAAATTTTCATTCCTGATTGAGAAAGAGGGAGGTTCTGTCACTTTTGGAGGTAAAAATAAAGGAAAGATCATTGGATCTGGAAGGTTGGTCAATCTTCCTCAAATTCTGTTGATAATGTTTTGTTAGTTGATGGTCTAGATTACAATTTGCTGAGCATTAGCCAACTATGTGACAAAGGTCACAAAGTTGTGTTTGAATCTGATTTTTGCAAGATAATTGACTCATCAACTGATAAAATAAAATTCTTTGGAAAGAGGGAAAACAATGTTTACATGATCAATCTCAATAAAAACTTTTCTAAAATCTTTGCTTTGTTGCCAATAAGAATGAAATTGCATGGACTTGGCACAAAAGACTTGGCCATGCAAGTTTCAGAACAATAAATAAATTGTTAAGGCTGAATTTGGTTAAGGGTCTTCCTGAATCTTTTTCTAATGTAGAAAATCAAGTTTGTGGGATTTGTGCCCAAGGAAAACAAACCAGAAAATCTTTAAAACCTTCAATGAGGTACTCACATCTAGGCCACTAGAATTACTTCACATGGACCTCTTTGGCCCAACAAGAATTCTAAGTCTAAGTGGCAAAAGATATGGGTTTGATCATTGATGATTTTACCAGATTTACATGGGTTATCTTCTTGTCCCACAAAAGTGATGCTTGCCTTGAGTTCAGGAATTCTGTACCACTGCCTTAACAAATTTTCCATATAAAATCAAAAACATTTTGACTGATCATGGGGGTGAGTTTGAAAACAAATCATTTTCTGATTTATGTGCTGAACTTCACATATTTCACAAGTTTTCTTCACCAAGAACTCCAGAACAAATGGAGTTGTGGAAGAAAGAATAGAACTCTTGTGGAAATGGCTAGATCCATGCTCTAGAAAGCAATTTGCCCAAATCCTTCTAGGCTGAAGCTGTAAACACAGCAAATCACATTCTCAATAGAGCATTGATCAGACCAAAAATCAGAAAAACCCCCTATGAATTGTTGAAAAACAAAAGGCCAACGTGTCTTATTTAAAATCTTTGGGTGTAAATGCTTTGTTCATAACAATAAAAAGAAAATCTTGACAAGTTTGATGCTAAAAGTCAGGAAGCCATCTTTCTTGGCTATTCTAAAGTGTCAAGAGCTTTTAGAGTTTATCCTCTCAAGAACAAAACTGTTGAAGAGTCTCCACATGTTATTTTTGATGAAAATTCCTTTTCAACTAGTTCTAAATCTTGCAGGGACAGTCAAGATAATGAAGAGGATGATTTCATTGTGACTCTTCACCAACTGTTGAGGAAATTGAAGACATTGGTGAGAACTTGAACAATCATTCACCTACTCCAAGTGGATCAGGTAATGTTTTCCAGACTTAAGTGCATCTCAACAGGTAACTTTTGAACATAGATTTTTGAGAGATCACCCATTATAAATGTGGTTGGCAATGTGAATGATAGATTAGGACTAGATCATCATTTCTGAATGTTATTGAAGACCCACTAGCTCTAATTTCCCAAATTGAACCAAAGTCAATTGATGAAGCTTGTTAAGTTCTGATTGGATCAATGCAATGCATGATGAACTTCATCAATTTGAAAGAAATCAAGTATGGGAATTAGTACCTAGACCTAGTGACCAAACAGTCATTGGCACTAGATGGGTATTCAGAAATAAATTGAATGAAAATGGTCAAGTCATTAGAAATAAAGCTAGGCTAGTTGCAAAGGGGTACAACCAGAATTTGGAATTGACTTTGAAGAATCATATGCCCCTGTAGCTAGACTAGAAGCTGTTAGAATTTTCCTTGCTTTTGCATCCTCCATGAAATTTAAAGTTTATCAAATGGATGTCAAAAGTGCATTTCTAAATGGATACATAAAGGAAAATGTTTTTGTTGAACAACCTCCGGCTTTGAAAATGAAAATATCCTAATCATGTTTTAAGCTTCATAAGGCTCTCTATGGTCTTAAACAAGCTCCAAGAGCTTGGTATGACCGTTTGAGTTCTTTTTGCTTGAAAAAGGATACTCTAGAGGTAATGTTGATCAAACTTGTTCACAAAACTGACAAAAATCAAATAATTGCAGTCCAAATTTATGTTGATGACATAATATTTGGATCAACCAATAAGAGCCTGTGCAATGAATTTGCAAATCAAATGAAAATGAATTTGAAATGAGTTTAATGGGAGATTTAAAGTTTTCTTGGGATTGCAGGTTAACCAACCACGAGGGATCTTCATAAGTCAAACCAATATGTCAAGGAACTTCTGAAAAGGTTTGACTTCCAGAACCTCAAGCATTCAAGCACACCCATTGCAATTAATGCTAAGCTAGAAGAAGACTCACTTGGTAAGTCAGTAGACCCAAAGACATACAGAGGTATGATTGGCTCTCTACTCTATCTTACAACTTCTAGACCTGATATTCAGTTTAGTGTGTGTTTGTGTGCTAGATTTCAATCAAATCCTAAGGAAAGTCACATGTTAGCTGTTAAAAGAATTTTCAAGTATCTTGTTGGAACATGTGATCTTGGAATTTGGTATCCTGCTGGTTGCAAGTTAGATTTGATTGCCTATTGTGATGCTGATTATGCTGGATGTAAATTAGATAGAAAAAGCACAAGTGGCTTGTGTTTGTACTTAGGTGGGTGCCTAATCTCTTGGGCTTCTAAAAAGCAACATTCAGTTGCTCTGTCAACTGCAGAGGCTGAGTATGTTGCAGCTGGTAGATGTGACACTCAAATTCTTTGGGTGAAACATCAACTTCTTGATTATAACCAAGAGTTAGGTTGTGTTCCCATTCTTTGTGATAACACAAGTGCCATAAATCTGTCTAAAAACCAATTCAGCATTCCAGAACAAAACATATTGAAATTAGGCATCATTTCTTGAGAGATGAGGTAGCAAAGAAATCCTTTGAACTCCACTTCATTGAAACTGAAAAACAAATTGCTGACATCTTCACCAAACCTCTTCCTGACAGTAGATTCTCATCATTGAGGAGAGAGCTTGGCCTTTGTAAATGTCCA
>JACBKR010003292.1:0-47210 GCA_014218235.1 Colocasia esculenta
AGAAGATGAATGTGGGGGGGGGGAACACACATATTTTTTTGTTTTTTTGGATTTTCATATTATATATATATATATAATATATATATATATTGATGAAAGGAACTACATTATATTAAAAGGCTTCTGAGAAAGACAGAATCAAGCCATTAAAGAAAATGGTGAAGAGGGGGAAGGGCGAATTAACACTTCAACGACGTCGGGAGAGAATTGAATAATAAAAGGGGGGAGACAAGGGAATAACATCAAAATTATAAACAAGTATGGATGAAATAAGATGAATGGGAGGCCGGGAAAACCCTAGCCAGAGCTCCTTTGCTGAAACGGTTTAGTTGGTTGGCTGACTTTCCTCACCAAATCTAAGCAACTGTCGCTTGGTGGTGGTTGCTGATGCTGATAATACTGCTATTTGCGGCATGTCTTCTTCGCTGAATAGACGACTGACTGCAGAAATAGGGTCTTCTAATTCTGACTCTTCTACCCCATCTTTGGTTCTCCAAACAGCAGACTGACTGATGAGATGACATCTTCCTGATCCGGGTCCTCTGTACCTGCCTCGACTCTCTTCTTCTTATTGGTCGCTGCTCTTCTAAGGACTGGTAAGCTGATTTTAGTGCCTCTGTAGTAGTGTTGTATCCGGGCTACACGGGCCCTCTGACGAAGTGTTCATACAAGGACCAGGTAAGTGGGCCATGGTCCGCTTGTGAAGGAAATGAGAAAGCAACCATTTTGAGTATCCAGGCCATGTTTTGTGAATTTTTTAGTGCTGGTCACAGTCTTGGTTCGCCCTAGGAGATGGGCACCCAGGCCTTTTCCTGACTGATAACCCAGTCTAAACATGATATCCCACCCCTTTATATTTGTGCTCACATCTCTCCTGACTGCCACTACAGGGGGAGACCCAATTAGGTGGTTAGAAGAGAATGTATAGGCCCAAGTATAGTTGACATCAAGCACAGAGATAACGGGCTTATTGGATGGCCATACTGATGGCAACACCCTCTCAACCGTCTACTGTATGTGTCGTTGCCACGCTTTTCACCTTGACTATTCGCCCTTGGAAGGGGAACTTCAAACACTGATGTGTTGTAGATGGCATGCTCCTAATGATTCAATCCATGGGCACCCTAAGATGGCCTTGTAAGTATGATCAATGTTCAATACATAGAAACCACTGACATGACTAGTGGCCCCAATTCTGCTTGTAATGTGATGACTCCATGGCAGGCACGTCGTGAAGGGTCATAAGCAGTGATGGTGGTGGGGGTGGGCTGCAGTTGACACTCTGATATATTGCATGCTCTAAGGGTGCTTAATAGACAAACATTGATAGAAGCTCCCGTGTCCACTAGAGCTGCATCGACGACCACTTTGTTTATGGTAAGTGTCACACATAAGGGCATTTTTCTGGCTTCTGGGGCAGCCAACTCACCATCAGAAAAGGTAATAGTGGGTCCTTTGTTTACAATCGAGAGCACTGAAGGCAGATTCCGGGTTCATGTCTTCACTGACCATGACCCTTTGCAGAAAGCCCTTAGGGTGTTGATGAGTCTGTGATCTTTTGATAACTCTAGTATGGAAATCTTGGCGGGGGTTTGATCCTAATGCTTCAGGATATCATATTGAGTCCCCAGGACCAGATCGATTTCTTCTATATCTTGCTGCTGTGATTGCTGGTTGTTGGGCCGGTTGACCTGGCATGGACACGGATGCGTTAGGGTACATCCGATGGAACATTCGCCCGCTGGGAGGGCAAGATTATGGTGGAGTGGAGGGGTTGCAGTGTCAAGGATAGAAGGGTTGGCTAGTAAGGGTGCTGGCATAGGGGAGAAAGGGATGTGCTGGGTGGAGGGATAATGGGTGACATGACAGGGGAATATGATGGTGAGGTGATGGTAGCAATGTGGGGCGTGAAGGAGGGAGGTACGGTGGATGTAGGCGCGGGGGTAGTGTGTGTGACGTGGGAAATAACCAGAAGCTGGCTCACTCATGTTCGTCATTGAAGGCCCACTGAGCTTCTGGTGGTGGATGGTGGATGACAGGGTTAACATGTGCGGGTGGAGGAGGTGGTGGATGTTGGGTTGAGTGTGTTTTGGAACTTCCTAAAGTTGTATTTTAATGATATGCAATGAACATCACTCATACCTGATTTGATGATGACATATTGTGATCTTAATGATGACATACTGTGATATTGATGGACATATCATGATGTTAATGATGAGATATTATGATCTTAATGAGACGTTGTGACTTTAATAATGACATATTGTGATTTTGATGATGACATATTGTGATTTTGATGACATGTTCTGATTTTGATGATGATATGTTGAACATGTTATACATCTTATACATATCACAATAATGCTTAAACAACATGTTTTGATGTTAATATCTCATATTTTAATTACAATATCTTGTACTAATGGTTATATTTTCAGTTCACACATTTTTGTCTTGGTAGTGTTGACACTAGATCAGGGCAGGTCGACACTAGTCCCAGATTCTAGAAGACCCAGTTGCCAGACAGGGACAGTAGGTCGACACTAGATCAAAACAGGTCGACACTAGTCCCAGATTCCAGAAGGGCAGGTCGACACTAGCTCAGGGCAGGTCGACACTAGACCCAGTTTCCAGCAGACCAATTTTGCAGAAATGGGACAGCAGGTCGACACTAGTTCAGGGCAGGTCGACACACTCTGGAAACTCTGTGACTTAAAGTTTCTCCTGGACACGTGGCTGCTTGGGATTTAGGGGATTTGACATAGGGTTCCGTGCCAAAGTACCCCAACGCACTTTATGGACATATGGGGCTATAAATACCCATGTTCCTTGTACCCCAAAGGTAAGAGAGCCCATACACTTCCAGAAGAAGCCTTTTGGCGGCCAAAGGGGGCTCTCCAGATCTGTCTCCATCTCCAGAAGCTACAAGCCATCCTTTCAAGAGGAAGGACAACGGAATCAAGGAGAATCCTTGGAGAGAAGCTTGCTGTGCAAGGCAAGGAGCAGATCCAACTGAAGAGGCTTAGGAGAAGAAGGATTTCTGGCATTTCAGATGCCATCAAAGCAGAGCATCGCCAATTGAGGAGAATCTCCATCGATTTCCATCAAGCCTCCTCAATTGAAGTCTCTGCAAGGCCTCTTCATCGAAGAACACTCTTTCTACATCCATTTCCCTCATCTCAGAGTTTGTTCTTCCTTATTTCGTCTGTGAGTTGTGCATGAAGTTCTGCACAAATTTCTGTGTACGAATCTGTTTGAATCAGATCATTGCTAGAGGATGTGATCTCTTTTGTGTTGATCTAGATTTGTTTGTGAGCCGTTGAGCTCAGTAGTTGTGAGAGTCGTACTCACTTGGTGGTTTGAGCCGTCGTGCTCAATTTGGAGTCGTCGCACTTTGGTTGTTGTTTGAGCCGTCGTGCTCAGTTTGGAGTCGTCGTGCTCCAGGTGTTTTTGAGTCGTCGTGCTCAAGGGTGTTTGGAGTCGTCGTGCTCCTGTGTTAGTTGTACTCAGGGTATTTGAGTAGTGTGGCCTCACTGTGTGAGGGGTGGACGTAGGAGTCACTGGAGGTGATTCCGAACCACCTAAAAATCCTCTGTGCATGGTTTGAATTGTGGTTTGCCTTTGTATCTCGCTAGATGCATGCATAGGAATTTCGTTCACACTGTAAATTGATTTGCTCACACACTCTAATCACACTTCAGATCAGTAAATTGTTTGGGTGAATTGATCTCTGATTCGAAGTAATTTTAATTGCTTAAGCTTCCTCGTTAATTGGTATTAGATCTATTCAACCCCCCCCTTCTAGATCTTGTCCGCATCGTTTCTCGATCCTTTAATTGGTATCAGAGCGGGTTAATGTCTATCTCTGATCTGATTTGATTGCTTCTGTTTGATCTCTGTATTAATTGCTTGAATTATTTGCTTGCTCTTTCTTCATTAATTCTAATTGATGGATTCTCGAGGATTTGTAGCTGAAGGCCATTCCATTAATAGACCACCATATTTTGATGGGTCTGATTATTCATACTGGAAAAATCGCATGCAAGTTTTCTTAGGGCCCAAAACTATGAAATCTGGAGGATTGTTGAAGTGGGTCCTTATGAAAATCAGGGAGATGAGGAAAATGGACTAGAGAGCAGATTAGGAAAGCTACTCTTAATTACAGTGCCATGAACATGCTTCATTGTGCAGTCCACCTTAAAGAATATTCAAGAATATCCATGTGTAAATCTGCTAAAGAAATGTGGGATAAACTTGAATTGATGTATGAGGGAACATCTCAAGTTAGAGAAATCAAAGCAAACATACTTGTTTCTGAATATGAATTGTTTATGATGAAATCTGATGAATCGATTTCTGAAATGTTTGCTAGGTTTATGATAATTGTCATGGATTGAAGGCATTAGGTAAGGAATACACTGATGCTGATCTGGTAAGAAAAACTTTGCGCTCTCTATCATCTGTTTGGCACACAAAGGCTACAATGATTGAAGATTCTAAGGATTTATCCAAAATCTCCTTGGATGAACTCATAGGATCTTTAATGACTTATGAAATAAATCTGAGGAGAAATGAAGAACACATGCTTAAGGCTAACCAGTAGCACTTAAGGCTCATCAAGCAACAAAGAGAAAGATCAAGAAACAACAAGTTCTGATGAGTCTGAGTCTAATGAGGATGAACTTGACATCATGACTAGACAATTCATAAAATTTTTAAAACAAGAAGAGGAAAATTCAATGGAAAGAAAAAATATTTTCTAGTAAAAGGAATGCCCTTTCTTCAAATTTAATGCTAGTAGAAATAAAAAAACTGATGAAGATATGTTTGCTACAGGTACAACAAGAAAGGACACATGAAAAGTGAGTGTCCTTAGATCAAAAAGGACAAATGCGGAAGAATAACAAATTGAAGAAGCTAAAAGCCATGATTGCAACTTGGTCGGATGAAGACCAAAGTGAGGATGAAGAAGAAAACTCTTCAAGTTCAGCAAATGATGAGTTATGCTTTATGGCCAACAACATGATGGACAGGATTCACAAAAAAAAGGAGCAAAAGAAATTCACAAGCACTTAATGGCAAAGAAGAGCTTCAATGCATCCAGAAAATCAACAATTCAAAAGACTTTGGCTCTAACAGCACATTCCAAGAGCTCAGAGCATTCTGCATCCTCTCAAGAAAACAAGAGTTCAAATGGGTCTACAAGATTAGGTAAATCAATTCCAGATCCATTTATGAATTCTAATTCTGATTCTGATGCAGATGAAAGCATGTCTTATGCTGAATTGGTTGAGTTCTGTGAGAAGATACAAAATCTTAATGCAAAGTTGAATACTAAGAATAAAGATTTGAAAAAGACTTTAAAACATTGCCATAAAGAAATTGAAAATTTAACAAAGACACTTGAATTGCTCTAGAACAATGATAAAGATTTTTCAGAAGAAAATGAGAATTTGAAAATTGAAGTTGAAAAATTAAATTATGAGAAAGAGAATTTGGAAGATGAAGTCCAAATATGTGAAACTAAACTGAATGGATTGAAAGAAAATCATGAGCTATTGAAAACATAAGTCATTGATCTGAAGAGGAAAATGGAAAATTAATTGATCTCAATGAAAACTTCCAATTTGATAATGATCAATTAAACAAACAAATTTCTAACATGGCTCATGTTCATCAAATAAATGAGAGATGCAAACAACTTGTTGAAGAAAATCATCATCTAAAAAGGAAGATTGAATGCTTGTTGCATGACAAACCTTTGAATAATGATTGTAGCAATTAAGTAATAAAATTTTTGATTGGAAAAACAATTGCTCAACTTGAAATTGAAAAGAACAAGATGAAAAATGGTTTAGATGTCATGCTAAATAAACTTCAAATTCAGAAAAAGAAGTTGTTGCATTAAAAGCTGAAAAACAGAAGCTTCAACATGAATTGAAGAACACTACAAACACAAGTATTGCTTCTGTGAAATCCAAGAAAAATGAAAAGAAAAGCACAATAACAGTTGTTAAATCTGCTGCGAACAAGAACTCTTCTATTCTAATGAAAAGCTAGTGAAGTTCTTGTTCAGAAACTGACAGGGAAAGAGAGGAATGCTACTGTCAAGAGGACTCATCTACTTCCTCCATCAATTCAAAAAGCTCCAAGGCAAATTCCAAATTCACATCATGCCAAGAGCTACAAAAAGGTACCTCCTTCTCCTCATGGTAAGCCTCCTTACATGAAAAGGAGATTTCAGCAATGCATACACGCCAAGGTAAGTAGCAGGTAAAAAATACTCTCATTTGCTTTAATTGTCATAAACCTGGTCATCTTGCCAAACATTGCTGGAATAGAAATCAAAATTTCAATAAACATGCCAAATCAGTCCAATGCTTTCATTGTCATAAAATTGGTCATATTTCTAGGGACTGTTGGTACATAAATGATTTTGTTGTGCATGCTCAGAAATTCCAGTCTAATGCACATGCTCAAACACATATGAATAAACATCATGTTCATACTGAAAATGTTCAGAAATGCCATGTGTATAGGCATAGAAATGTTGCACAAAAATCATTTTGTTTCTGCTCATATTAAAAATCCAAAAAATAGAAAACTTCATGAAAACAAAGATGCATTGATCAGGCAAAAAAAAAATCTGGAACAAATTCTGCTCATAGTTCTATCAATGAAAGAAATGCATCTATACAAAAATTAAAAACATTTTGGATTAAGAAATCTTTGTTGCAATCTAACATTGATTTCATTGCAGGACCTAAACAAGTGTGGGTCCCAAAACCAGCTTGATCAGCAAGCTGAGGAGTCTTGCAACCATACATTGTATAAGGATTCAAGATATTGGCTGTGCAAGACTAGAAATGATTAGAGAACACATGTAAATCTTTGAGAAAGAAATGAAGACTGTTCAGGTAAATTTCTTTATCATTTCAAACTTGAATTGCTTGAATTGGAATGAATGTTTAATTTTTATCTGAACAATGAGAATGTGTTTCAATGCTACTCCCAACAAGAACTTTATGTCATAACAATTGGAATCATGCTTGTGTTATCATGCTTGCTTAACTATAACCATAATTCTGTGTGCATGCCAACTGATTTGACTTTTTGGTATATCAAATGATGAGATGTGGAAAAATAAGTTATGCTTGTTTGGAAACTATATTATGGTGAGTAAAATACTCCGTCAAGTACCAAAAGTCATGTTTTGCTTAAAGCTAATGGTGTGCATAATCATGTGTGAATTACTTGCTGGCTTTTTCATTCCATGCATATTAAGGGGAGTAAATTTGAAAAAGTGAAAAAATGTTTCAATAAATGCAATGAATTTCATGCTAAAAATAAAGTGTAAATGACCCTTTTTGCAGTGACTATGTGGTATATCAAATGGTGAAATGTGAAAGGACAAGTTAGGCTTGTCTGGAAACTATCATCCTGCGTGAGAAAAATTCTCCGCCAAGTATCAATAGTCTTTTCTGCATAAAGGTCATCAAGCAAAATGAAAATCTCAAAAACTTTATTTTGAGTCTTTGCAAAACTCTTCTTCTTCAATAAATGCCTGTTGAAATATGATTGATCATGTTCATACTCTTTCTGTGCAAATTGCTTGGAATGAACATATCTGAATTGCTTAAATGATCATTTCATATCATGCATATCTTTATGGGGGAGTGAATTCAAAGAGATCTTTGAGTGAAATGCTGGAGAAATTTGCTGGAAAAATATTCTGTCATATCTGATTCATCATCAACTCTTGTTCAGTTTGTTGACAAATATTCTTGCTCATAAATTCCTCACTCTCACATTGCGTTGGTATTCTTGGTATATCAAATAGTGATTTGAAGAAAGGCAAGTTAAGCTTGTCTGGACACTTTTACTATGCGTGAGTATATGTCTCCGCCAAGTATCAAGATTCCTTTATCCAATTGTTGAGGGGGAGTATTTGTTGAGGGGGAGTTATTGTCTATTCTTCACTAATTTCTCTTGACATTGTTGTCTATCTTGAACCCCAAAATCATCAGAATTTTTGAGTCCTTGTGCTATTTTCTTATTAGAGAATTAAGACATTGAAACTAAACTCATTGTGCATTTAGTTTAATTTCAAAGATTCAGTATCATTTCAAGGTTAAGCAATCATAATACTGAATGTTTTTAAAATGATTTGCAAAACACTATTATAGGCACATGAGTGGCTTTAATATTTCACATGTGTATGTTTAAGCCTTATTTTTACCACATGTTAAGAATAATCTTTCTAAATTCATAGTCTTGACTTCACTGGTCAAAGCAAACATATTCCTGCAAAATATCAAAAGAAAAATGATCAATCTGGAAAGATACAAACAGAGCAATGCAAATGCTTGAACCACTGAGTAACCGGGCCATTTCACCCAACAAGTGATTTGTTCGTGTCAAAAAGGTGGAAATCAAAATTTTCAACTCTGTAAAAGATAATGAAAGTTAAACCACTGAGTAATCAGGAGGTCTTGCATCTGATCAATGTGATCTCTTGCACTGAAAAGTGAGATTTAACTAATTTATTCTTGTATTCTTTCCCAGTTAAAATTGAAAGAAAATCAAAAAGACAGGATAGAAAAGCTTAAGACCTTAATTAAGTTCATGTCTACTGAGTTTAGATCTATTATTTTACATTGTGTTAAACTTAAAGCTCCTAACATCCTTGTTAAATATTTCTGCTCATTCATATAGGTCACTTTTCTTCACAATTGCATCTTTATTTTAACTACATTCAGCTCATTATAATTTGTTATTTGTGTTGAGTGTGTCTTTGTGATTAAACTTTGTTGCACAATAACAAAAAAAAAAAAACATGTCTTTCTCTCATTTGACAATATCACATTGCCTCACTTATTTTGATCATTCTGAACCTTCATTTCCCATTTATCTTTTGGTCTCCGACCTTCATTGTGTCTCTCTCTTATCCATCTTTTTGATGCTGTCAAAAAGGGAGAGAAAGTTCCTTGAAAGGGGGAGAAAGTAAAAGTTTTGAAAGGGGGAGAAAGTAAAAGTTTCTAAGGGGAGAACGTTCTTTATGGGGAGAAAGTTCAAAGGATGCATATGGTCAAGGGGAGTTATTGCAGTCAAGGGAGATATGTTTTGTCATCATCAAAAAGGGAGAGATTGTGTGGGTTGAGTGTGTTTTGGAACTTCCTAAAGTTGTATTTTAATGATATGCAATGAACATCACTCATACCTTGATTTTGATGATGACATACTGTGATCTTAATGATGACATACTGTGATATTGATGATGACATATCATGATGTAATGATGAGATATTATGATCTTAATGAAGACATGTTGTGACTTAATAATACATATTGTGATTTTGATGATGACATATTGTGATGTTGATGATGAAATGTTCTGATTTTGATGATGATATGTTGAACATGTTATACATCTTATACATATCACAATAATACTTAAACACCATGTGTTTGATGTTTAATATCTCATATTTTAATACAATATCTTGTACTAATGGTTTATGTGTTATATTTTCAGGTTCACACATTTTTGTCTTGGTAGTGTCGACACTAGATCAGGGCAGGTCGACACTAGTCCCAGATTCCAGAAGACCCAGTTGCCAGACTGGGACAACAGGTCGACACTAGATCAAAGCAGGTCGACACTAGTCCCAGATTCCAGAAGGGCAGGTCGACACTAGCTCAGGGCAGGTCGACACTAGTCCCAGATTCCAGAAGGGCAGGTCGACACTAGCTCAGGGCAGGTCGACACTAGACCTAGTTTCCAGCAGACCAGTTTTGCAGAAATGGGACAGCAGGTTGACACTAGTTCAGGGTAGGTCGACACACTCCGGAAACTTTGTGACTTAAATTTCTCCTGAACACGTGGCTGCTTGGGATTTAGGGGATTTGACCAAGGGTTCCGTGCCCAAGTACCCCAAGGCACGTTATGGACATATGGGGCTATAAATACCCATGTTCCTTGTACCCCAAAGGAAGAGAGCCCATACACTTCCAGAAGAAGCCTTTTGGCGGCCAAAGGGGGCTCCCAGATCTGTCTCCATCTCCAGAAGCTACAAGCCATCCTTTCAAGAGGAAGGACAAGGGATCAAGGGGAATCCGTGGAGAGAAGCTTGCTGTGCAAGGCAAGGGAGCAGATCCAACTGAAGAGGCTCAGGAGAAGAAGGATTTCTGGCATTTCAGATGCCATCAAAGCAGAGCATCGCCAATTGAGGAGAATCTCCATCGACTTCCATTAAGCCTCCTCAATTGAAGTCTCTGCAAGGCCTCTTCATCGAAGAACACTCTTTCTACATGCATTTCCCTCATCTCAGAGTTTGTTCTTCCTTATTTCGTCTGTGAGATTTGTGCATGAAGTTCTGCACAAATTTCTGTGTACGAATCTATTTTAATCAGATCATTGCTAGAGGATCTGATCTCTTTTGTGTTTGATCTAGCTTTTGTTTGTGCGCTGTTGAGCTCAGTAGTTTGTGAGTCGTCGTACTCACTGTGTAGTTTGAGCCGTCGTGCTCATTTGGAGTCGTCGTACTCCGGTTGTTGTTTGAGCCGTCGTGCTCAGTTTGGAGTCGTCGTGCTCCAGGTGTTTTGGAGTCGTCGTGCTCAAGGGTGTTTGGAGTCGTCGTGCTCCTGTGTGAGTTGTACTCAGGTATTTGAGTAGTGGGCCTCACTGTGTGAGGTGGTGGACGTAGTAGTTATTGGAGGTGATTTCCGAACCACCTAAAAATCCTCTGTGCAATGGTTGAATTGTGGTTTGCCTTTGTACCTCGCTAGATGCATGCATAGGGATTTCGTTCACACTGCAAATTGATTTGCTCACACACTCTAATCACACTTCAGATCAGTAAATTGTTTGGATGATGATTCATGAATCTCATTCGAAGTAACTTTTAATTAATTACTTAAGCTTCCTCGTTAATTGGTATTAGATCTATTCAACCCCCCCCCCCTTCTAGATCTTGTCCACATCTTTTCTCAATCCTTCAGTGGAGCTGGCTGGGGGTTTGGAGCGGCTGATGTTGTGGCATGGGGTTGCGGATTATGCCTAGGTCATTCGCCGGCTACTGCGGCTGCTGTTGTTGCTGCTGTTGCTGATATTGTTGTTGGAAGGGTTGGTATTACTGCTGTTGTTGTTGTTGCTGTTGTTGCTGCGGCTGCTGTCGCCTCTGCTGTTGCTGTTGTTGCCTCTGACCCTGTTGGTCCCCCAGAGTTTGGATTAATCTTTTCATCTCTGCCCAGTCAATTTGGTTTTGCTCATGAAGATCATATATCATATTCCGGAACTGAAAACAATCCGACACATTATGTCCCGGATGGCGGTGATAGACACAGTACTTTGTTTGATCGGCCGCCATATTGCAGTTCGCCTTCTCAGGAGGGAGTCTCAGGGCATTCAGGGACATGAGGGCGGCAAAGATGTCGGCCAGGGACTCGGGCAAAGGAGGGTATTGGGCTATTTTGGGTCCATTGGGCTTCCTAGGGACGTGGCCATTTTGAGGTGGAGGGACCTGGGAGTATTGGTGCTGATCTTGTGGAGGATTTTGTCCTTGGGGAGGTGGTTGTCTATTGTTGTTGTTGTTCCATGGCTGCTGGGCTTGCTGGGTGTAGGGAGACCTACCTACCGGGCCTTGGGAATTGCTAACTGCACCCACTTATTCATTGGTTTGGATCCCCTCGGTGACTGGGCCTTGCGGCTTCTTGGTGTAACGGGCCTTGGGGGTCTCAAACATAGAGTGTATAGGCAAGTCTTAAGTTGGGTCTGAATGAAACGGGCTCGGCTATATAGCTGGTGCATGGTAGAAATATCGTTCATGGCCAAAATAGCTCGGTAGGTTGGAGTGGCATTGGAAATCAACAACTTCACCTTCTCCTCCTCTGGCATGGGGCAGCGGACCTTGGCGGCCAAAGAACGCCATCGATCAGCGTAGGTAGAAAACTACTCTTCTGGCTTCATCTTTTCGGCTACTAGATCCACAAAAGAGTATTCGGGTCCCACATGATCTTGGAATTGCTGTAGAAACCTCTCTTGAACAACTTGGAAATCCTCGGCTTCCTCCGGGGGCAATGAGTAGAACCATTCCAAAGCCGGACCATCCAAGGATTTTCTGAACAAGTAGGCCATGAGGTGGCTGTCATACTTGTGTGGTGCTGACTCGTAGACAAAGTGTTTCAGATATACATAAGGGTCCCCTACCCCAGAGTATCGCCGGTAGATAGGGAGCTCCGACTGGGGTGGCACCTGGAGGTACTGGAAGGATGGGAGGGCAATATCAGCTACCTTCCGAGGGTCGATTTGCCTCGGATCTCGCACGGGGAAGGGGAGCTGGTTCGGCCATATAGTATGTAGTTGGGGGAGATCGAGGCTGGACCTCTCGCGGAGGAAGGTAGCTTGGTTCCGAAAAATGGATGGCCCGAGGGCGGAGGGGTGTAGGATCCGCCCCAGATGAAGGAAGGTGAGGTGCTGAAGGGACATGGGCGGAGGAATCCGCCGGTTGGACTGAACTCTGACCCCGGGGAGATAAATGTTGTTTCCCCTTGGCGGCAGCTATAAACTCTCGAACTTGGTCCGGAGTGAGGTGGGAAAGAAGCTGGCTGAATTGTGAGTGGGGTCATCACCCCCAGGAGGAGAGGCAGGACGGGATCGAATCCCAGTGATGGAGGGAGGCTGGATATGCCCCGGGAGTGGCCATAGAGGGTTGGGCCACCTCCTCGAGCAACCCGAGAGGAAGATCATCGTCGGCAAGGACCCAAAATTGGTCCATGTCGAAGAGGGGATTTTGATAAGATACAAAGAAAGAAGGGGATTGACTCGATCTCCCTAAACAATGACGCATACACCCCCCCCCCCCCAAGACTAATAGGGGGTGATACAGACAATACCTAGACTCAATCACAGCAAGAAAGGCTGAGAGGAGGAGGGATGAACACTCAAGTTGCCATGTTTAAAGTGTAAATTTCTCATGGTTTGAACTTAACTTTAGATGAATTAATTAAGAGGATGTCACTCGGTCAATGGACCTTAATGGGTATGGACTCGAGTCCTCCGGTGAAGCTAAGGGATGGTATACTCACACGCAAAGGGGTGGCTTAAACTAAGGGGTGCAAATGGTACAACCAGCCCGGCGAACCGCAACGTGCGTACGGTCACGGGGTCTTATGGAGGTCCTCGGATGGTGGGCCCGAGTCAGCCTACGAGTGCTCGTAGGTGAGAGGACTCACTCATCCAAGGGGGAACCTAAACAAATGGGTTTCAATAGCGTATGCAATGAGCCTAAATGCCCGAAATGTATGCACAAGTGATAGATGAGAACCAAACAGGGCGACCAAAAGGCCCTCGGGCAGAGTCATGGAGGCCGTGTACACCGTGACCTTATCGTGACAAGGCGACTTGCCGCGATAGGAAGAGAGGCCCGAAAACACGAAAAGGTCTTCAACTAACTCAAACAGACTACCCTATCAAATGAGAAAAGACACAAAACAGCAAATCAATACCACATGGACCAAGAAGCACACAAAAACTGATTCATGAGTCAAAACAGTGACATACAAAGCATACCTGATGACGCGACGCCTCTCCACGACGCGACCTTGTCGCGTCCTCTCTATACGCCGCGACTAGAACCGAAAACTTAGACATAAAAATAAAAGGAAAATCCAGACCCTAGCAGGATTCTAGCATTCAGAAACGCGACAACATATGATACAAGGAGATATCTTAAGGATGCATGATCTGATTGAAATAAGACAAGGCAGATAGAAGGAAGAGGAGACTGACCTGATAATGCATCCTCGACAAACAACGCGACCTGATCACGTCGCCGCGATAGGTCGCGACAAAAATAGAACACGAAAAACACAGGGAACAAAGAACAAGAGACTAACAGGGCACTAAAATGAGAAACAAAGAAGAAAACATGGAAAACAAGCAGTCAAAATCCACGAGGGTGGCAGTGAAGGTCCCACCGTGATCGCCAAAAGGTGTAATCACGGTGATTGACGCCCCCCCCCTCCTCGACACGAACAAGTACTAAATCTAGTGGTGTGTGAACATGGAATGTGATCGCCACCTAGCAATCTGCCTTATAAATAGAAAATGAAGACGGCTAACTTAACTAGGAAGAGGAGAGAGAAAGGGGGAAGACCTGGTGTCGCGGCGGCCTTAGCGGTCGCGACAGTGCTGATAACGCGACGCTGATTCTAGTCGCGTTTCTTGTCACGTTGTCCTCCGCCGCCGCGTTCTCTTTGTGCGGGAGTTGTTGGAGTGTGGACCTTCTTCTCGTCTTCCAGCCAGCCGGAAGGCAAGAGCTCCTCGTGGATGACGCTTGGATGCCTGCCCAAAAGAAAACAAACAAAAGGAAGCCCTATTAAAACACGTTAAACATAGTATCTACTCTAAAATAGAAAGAAAGGATGAGAACATGGAGGGAACGAACCTGGGTTTTTTTTTAAACCCCTTTGGGTATAGAAAAAATGTGGGTGTGTGCTGAATATGTTCTATCTAAGAATAACATGAAAAATGCATGCAAAAGAAGGAGAAAGGGAAAGGGAGAGAGTGAGCCCCATTAGGGCGACTCCTTGTCGTGGTTGCAGCTTGAAGGATCGTCCAAAAGCTTCAGTCGAATGCTGAAGTCGCGCTTCTCATGTCCCATGCTCCGTAGATGATGAAATGGGTTGCTTTGGTGGAGAGGGATTGTGATGGAAATGGAGGAAAAGGGTGGCTGCAAGGCTAAGTATTTGTCAAAGGAAATTTTGGCAGCCCCTTGGGGTAACAATGAGGCTCTACCCATCCTTGAGGAGGGGCCTCTCTTGTTATAGTGCCATGAGAGAGAAAAGGGTGATATTATCTCTTCAAAAAGGTCAAAATTCGAAATGGGAGATAATGGCCTTTTAAAATTGCAAGGGAGAGTCCAAGGGATCCTCACAAGAGTCCCTAGGGCCAAAATCTCGCCCCAAGAGGTTGAGATATTTCCTAGGGATAAAGCTGGATCAATAGGAAGATAAATAGGAGGTTGTTGCGGAGTCTGGTGCGCTCAGGCATTGTCGCGGCGTATCGTGGGGTCGCGACTAGAGACGCGATGGGTCGGGGCATCGCGACAGTAAGCCCACGTGCATGGATATCATGCATGGGCTGTCGCGGCGTCCAGGGCCGTCGCGGCTAGAGTCGCGGCGCTACGATATGTCGCGACTAGGAAATCGAATTATTTTGCATTTATCAGCCAGTTACATAAAAGAAAATGAGTTATAATTGCATAAGGACTCTCCAAAATGATAATGGGTGGGATTTCAAGGCAATTTTAAATTGTTAATGGGCTCAGTCAAGGCTAATGATGGGCTCAAGGTGAGTGACCAACTAGGGGCTAAGTAGGATAACATGAAATGTGGTTCAACCTATTAGTCGGAACCAGGTGTCTACAGATTGCAACGCCATTGACCAGGTTGACAAGGCTGGACGTCAGGTTTGTTTGGTCAGAGGACTGTGAGCAGAGTTTTCGAGAGCTGAAGATGAGGTTGACTTCAGCACCAGTGTTGGTCTTGCCGACGGGCAGCGGTGGTTTCGTGGTCTACACCGATGTGTCGAGATCAGGTTGGGTGCCGTGCTGATGCAGCATGGTGGGGTCATTGCCTATGCTTCTCGGCAGCTCAAGAAGCATGGGGAGAACTACCCCACCCACGACTTGGAGTTGGCAGCAGTGGTGTTTGCTCTCAAGTTGTGGAGGCACTATTTGTATGGAGAAGCATTCGAGAACTTCACCGACCATCAGAGTCTGCTGTATATCTTCACCCAGAGGGATTTGAATTTGAGGCAGCGCAGGTGGATGGAGTATTTGAAGGACTACGACCTTACCCTCTCCTATCACCGAGGAAGGGCTAACATCATGGCCGATGCTTTAAGCAGGTCCGTTCACTTGAGTTCGCTGATGGTCAGAGAGTGGAGACTATTTGAGGAGCTGTCCCAGGGAGTGTTCTACCCGTCGAGGCGCAGAGACTGTGCTGTAGCGTCCAGTTTGTCAGTTCAGTCGTTAGTGTTTAGGCAGGTGTTACAGGCACAGCAGGTAGACTCACAGTTAGCAGATGTTTGGCAGATGCCAGATTTGAGCTTGGCGAGGACAGCGAGGTCAGGTTCAGAGGTCGCTTGTACATTCCCGAGGAGGCGTGCCATGTGCTTTTGTCAAAGGCTCACATGTTGAGATATGCTGTTCATCCTGGCTCCATCAAGATGTACCATTGCTTGAGGAGGTTCTTCTGGTGGGCAGGGATGAAGAGAGGCGTGGCGGAGTTTGTCACTCGGTGCCTTACCCGTCAGCAGGTGAAGGCTGAGCATCAGCATCCTGGTGGTGAGCTGCAGCCGTTTCCCATTCCGTGTGGAAGTGGGACGACATCATCATGTACTTTGTAGTTGGGTTGCCCCGCACTCCGCAGAGGCACGATCGTATCTAGGTGATCGTGGACCGTTTGACCAAGTCAGCACACTTTTTGCCAGTCAGGATGTCTTGGTTAGTGGACAGGTTAGCCAGGCTGTACATGGATAGAGTCATTCCGTTGCATGGTACTCCAATTTCGATCGTCTCCGACAGAGATCCGAGGTTCACATCAGGGTTTTGGCACAGTCTGCAGAGAGCACTTAGCACAGAGTTGAGGTTGAGCATAGCGTATCATCCGCAGTCAGATGGGCAGTCAGAGAGGACCATTCAGACTTTGGAGGATATGCTGAGAGTGTGCTGCTTGGACTGGAGTGGCACCTTGGAGTTTCACCTTCCAATGGTAGAGTTCTCCTACAACAATAGCTATCACTCGAGCATTGGAATGGAACCATACGAGGCTTTGTATGGTTGCCTGTGTAGGACACCTCTTCACTGGTTCGAGGTTGGAGAGAGGTAGCTTTTGGGGCCAGAGTTAGTGCAACAGTGTGCTGATACAGTCAGGCTGGTCAGCCAGAGGCTTCAGATAGCACAGAGCCGGCATAAGAGCTACGCAGATAGCCACAGGAGACCGTTACAGTTCAGTGTAGGTGACCTTGTTTTCTTGCGGGTCTCGCCGACCAATGGTGTTATGAGGTTTGGCAAGAATGGAAAGCTCAGTCCCAGGTACATTGGGCCTTTACCTATGTCAGAGAGGGTCGACGAGGTGTCGTACAGGTTGAGTCTTCCGGCAGAGTTGGCAGGCGTGCATAGTGTTTTCCACGTTTCGCAGCTCAGGGGGTACATCACAGATCCTTCGCATGTGTTGGACTACTCACAACTTGTGGTAGCGCCATATTTGTCAGTGCCAGAGTACCCAGTCAGAGTTGTCAACCGCAGAGTGCAGCAGTTGCGCCGGAGGTAGATCCCGCTGGTTAAGGTTGTTTGGAAGAACCGCATTGGTGGCGAAGCCACCTGGGAACGCTAGGATGAGATAAAAGAGCAGTTCCTCTATTTGTTTGATTGATTGGTATGTTATCTTCTGTATTGCTTTCCTGGTTGAGACCGAGTTGTTTCAATTACGAGGACAAAATGTCTTAAGTGGGTTGGATGTAAGACCCGGCCCCCATGGGCCCTTTGGCCCCATCCTCAGGCTTGCAACAGGTGCCCTGGTCGTGACATGGTCGCGCCAAAGAGGCTTGCCGCGACAGGTTTGGGTCGTGACGAACTCGGCCGTCGCCTTCTTGATGTGACGGGGGTGGCTGTCACGTCCTTGTCGCGGCGTCTGACGGTCTTGCGACTACTTTTCTGACAGACGTGACCGCTGTCCTTTATGTTAGAACGGCTTTGTCGGGTGTTAGGCACGCGCAGCATTGACGCGATCGGGTCAGCTGTCGCGTTTGCTTTTCCGATCTTCGAGGTTTGACCACCTTTTTGGGGTCACACCGGGGGTGGACGTCGCGACATGGTCGCGATGCCTGGGGGTGTCGCGACATGCTAGTTGTCGAGCCGGGTCGGCCCGTCACGTTCTGAGGGCCATCGGTTTAAAACCGAACACCGCGCCCCATTCTCCCCCTCTCCCCATTCTCTCCTTCTTCTTCCCTCTCCTTCCCTCCGAGCTCTCTTGCGGTTCTCTCGCCCATTCTTTGTTCTCGAGGTGTTCGTGCTGAGGCGGTGTCGCCTTGGTTATGCAGGGGTTGTGTTTGTGTTGCGTGGAGCGAGGAGGAGGTGGTCATTCCTACGTGAAGGCCCCAACGGGTCGGCTCTACACGTGGAGGTAGGGACTCTTGATCCTCTCACTCTAAGCATGCTCCCTTCCCCCTTTAGATCTTGTTTTCCTGGTGGTTTGGGGCTTGGGAGTGTGACGAATCCATGCTCGAGGTTGAGTGAGGTTTTCCTTCGAGTGTAGATTCATGTGAATCTATGTTTGTGGGGCTCTAAGGGTGGTTTGGAGGGATTTACAGCTTTCATACATGTTGCACATGCTCCCCTCCCTCTGTGGAATGTTTATTTCATGTTTTTGCGGTGATTCTCCGAGGGACTGCTCTAGAACCCCCCTCTGCTGAAGACGCGACCACTATAGAGGTCGCGATCTTGTCGCGACATCCTGGCTGGTCGCGACATGATCACGACGCTATTGGGTGTCGCGACCTGGTCGTGACAGCAAGGGCCGCCATGACAGTGTCGCGACAGGGAAGGGTATCACGACAATGTTGCGACGGCCCGATGCGTCGCGACTACAGCCGAGAGACAGGTTTGGTCTTTGCCATTTCCGTTTCGTTTACTATACCCGTGGCACCTATGCTAGTTTCCTAGTACTGTCCTACACTAGTTGTTCGCCCGGTGCTTGGCACTTGAGGGCATGTCCCGTGTGAGAGGTTGTTACCGTTGCCTGGGACCCCCGTCCTCTGGAGCCTATGAGGGAGTACTCTAGGCTACGAGCGTGCTCGAGTTGGCAGCCAAGCAGATGGACTCTAGAGCTGAGGGGAAAACGGTGGTTAGGACAACGGCGTTGAGTCATTTGCAAAGCTCTCGTGGTTGGTCTGGGACGCCGAGGATGGTTAGGAGTTATACCCGACGCAGGCCAACCAGTCCTGTTTCTCACTGCCTCGCTCCTTGTGGCCCCGAAACCACTTGGAGAGGCCAGGCGTGGGACCGTAGTCCGGCCAGACTACGGCGATTACTATTGTGTGCTTTGTGTCCTACCTCACTCTGATGAGATGTGAGGGTTAAGACATGGGTCGAGGATAAGACGTCGGTGGGCGCACCAGACCTTTGACCAGTGGTAGTGTCTTTCATAGCTAGTGTACCTTGTCCAGGCGGGGTATCCCCCTATCTGTGTTTGCTAGCCTTATGGTGGTCACGATGAGCATTCGTACGGAGTTTCCGACCGTGTTGTGTTTCCGTACCGTGCTAGTTGTAGCTTCGCTTCCGCACTTCCGGTTGTAGGTAGAAGATATAAACTGCTGTCAATTATTTATTATATATTTTCTTCTGCCTATTAGAGACAGTAGGAGATTGGTAGTCCCTACTGAGCTTCTGTTGTGAAGCTCATCCCTTTATTTCCCAGGTGAGACTTCTCAGCAGCGGCAGGGCACGCGCCGGGTGGACGAGACAGGGCGGTAGTGGAGGTCCCCGTAGCTAGCAGTGGTTCCCCTTTTTCAGTGTACGTCACCCTCTGGGTATGCCCTTAAGGGATCTATTTTTCCCCTGGGTCTTACTTGTACTAGCATGCGTTCGTTAGGACTTTACTTAGAGCGGTACGCAGCGGTCCCTCTCTCTTTCCTATTTCCGCTTCTAGTTTAGCATTTGACGTTACATCCGTTACATATCCTGTTAGATATATATTATAGCCCTTTCGGGTCTTCGGATCCATGGGCGGCGACTGCGTAAATCGAGTCCTAGGCGTAGGCTGAGGGTCGGGTTCTCGGGGTCGTTACAACCACCCAAAAACAAGACTTCTGTGAGAAGGGGAGAGCCTGGAAAATTTCTGAATGTGGAGCTCTCAATCTTGTAGCTTGGAAGACGGCTTGTGGAGATCTCTTTCTAGCGAAGAACAGTAGAGAGTTGAATGAGTTGCTAGCTAGTCTCTAAAGAAAATTCTAAGTGTTCAGTTCTCTGTTGTGTTCTGCCTTTCAAACTTCGGCTTCTTTTATAATCTTCAGAAGGATGTAGTCGTTTTAAAAATGGTCGTTCGGGAATCTGGCCGTTTGGGGAGAGACCTTTGATCCTTTGGATGTTGGTTGAGTTTGTTATCCATAGGTCCTTCTGTCTTTGCTTCATTCCAGTGTTTCTTGGACAAGGCTTGCAGCTTCACAGCTAAAGGGTCAACTTCCAATTAAATGGACTGTGAAAGCTCCATGCTGAAAACGTGCTTCAATAAATGATCTGCAGCAAAGACAAGATAAAAAGAAGAGAGTACCTCCATACTTTCTAAGGTAGGTGAGTCAGAGAAAATAAGAAAGGTATGGAAACCTCTACAGACAAACTTTCAGACCAATAAAGGGAGACAAATAGTTGCACCAAGAAGTAAGGTATGGGTCTGACAGTGGCAGGTGAGCCTCTGTCAGATACCATGTGTCAGAAACTAATAAATGCATGATATCTTCTGAAAATCTCCCCTTCTGCCATGAAGCAAGAGATAGATTTGAATAATAGTTATAGATAAAACAAAAAACAGATTAGATGAATATTTAAGTATAAATGTCTCATCTTGTCAGAATATATTTAAATAATAATAATCTGATAGACTGAGAAAAAACATACAATCAAGTAAGTTCTGAAGAAATCATATTAAGAAGATAAATGATGTGCAATCAACACTTCATAAGTTGATAAAATATTATCTGTAAAGAAAGAATACAAGTATAGGACTTGTCAGTGAAGTTGGATTCAAAAGAGAGTATAATTCGACTTTAGAAGTCGATACAGAATTATAGGAATGGATAAATTCGACTCATCAGAAGTTGCATTAAGATAATATCATTCGACTTTGCAAGTCGGATAGAAATGCATCCGAAGTCATAATTCGACCTACCATGGAGTTAGATAGAAATAAGACAAAGAATTCGACTTTAGAAGTTGGATATAGAAGAATTCGAATTCTGAGAATTGAAGTCCAAAATGAAGTATCCAACTATAGAAAGTCGGATTCAGAGGAGTTAGATTTTGAAGTATCCGACTGTATGAAGTCAAAGTTGACAGTCGAATTATGTATAGTAGTCTAGACTTAGGAAAATTTTGAGATGATTTTGTGCAGAACTTTTCGATTCTAAAGGAGTCGGAGTCACAGTCGGATTGTGATGTCTGTGGACTTCGAAAATTAACAAAGAAAATTTGAGAATCAACACATAGATTGCATTTCAAAAATTACATATGCAGGTACATAATAGTATCTAAGACCTGGATAAAGAGCTTGGTAAATACAGGTGTAGTAACCTTGATTTTTAAAATTTAAATAATAAAAATCTTTTAGTGAATAAATAGAATTTAATTAGAATAAAGAAGAAATAATTGAATTAAAGAGAATTAAATCAATACCCATTAGGTTAAATTAGAAATAGTTGTATTAATGGCCCAAGCATGAAAGAATGGGCCCAAATGGGAAGAGCCCATCATCGAATGGGAGATATTAGCCTAAATTCGGAGTTAAATATTAATTAATTGAATAAGGGCTAAGATAAATATTATATAACCATATATATCCTAAAAAGGAGTCCTAGACTTACCCTAACCTTTACCCACGAAATTAGATCTCCTCCCAATCCTATTAGGTAGATAAAGGAGAGAAATTGTGAGATAAATAAGAAAATTCGGAGTTTAAGGGAAATGAAGAGTTTAGAAAGAGATGACCCTCTTAACCCATCAATACACCCCCAATTCATACCAACCAACCCTAGATCGTTGTTAGAGCTCTGGAGGATGAAGAGAAGGAGTTCTGGGCGTGGAGAGCAAGGGAAGGAGGCTAGGAACCAAGGAGGATTCTCGTTCTTCGTCATCAAACCTGGAACTATTACTAACGAGAAAAGGTAGGCAATCTCTCAAGCACAAATCGTGAAAATTTAACCCTAGGTTGCCCATGCATCCCTCTTTGAAAGCCCTATGGTTTCACTATTTTTCGTTCTTCCATGATGGAGAATTAAATACGTGAATCCCTGTTAACATCATGTACCCGAACCCTAAAGCTTGCTTCAATCATCCATGCATATAACCGATCCCATGCCATGATATTATTCTCATAAATACTACATGCTCTTAGCTTTCAAACGCCTCTATTTTTCCTAAATCCATCATGTATCTTTGCGAATTAATTCATTTTCAATGAATTGTGCATGTTTAGGTCACTGAAATGTAACTTAGTTAAGGCATGCACAAACCTTGTCCGTTTCCTAATTACTCATGTCTGTTGATAGATTTACATGTCTACTTTCATTCAAGATTGATTTCATGATTTTCATGGTGTATGCCATTTGTTCTGGATTTTTAAGTGCACTATGTCAAGTTTAGATGGCATGGACCAGATCCAAGGGTCTTGCATCACCTGCCAGCGCTCGGGCCGAGGCTCTGAGAATGCGACAGCCCGACAGGTCGCGTCCTCAACCTCGTCGCGATAGAGTGTCACGTCACATTCTGAACGCGACGGGACCTTATGTTGCGACCTTTTTCGACAGGTCGGCCCGACCTGGATGCACCACCCCGACCTATCGCGACGCGCGTACGCGTCGTCGCGACGACGTCTTGGCTGGTACCTGAACGCATCGGATCTGTCACAGTCAACGCGTCGGTCACCCTGTCGCGAACTGAACGAGACAGTGGCCGACGTCGCGATTGGATAGTGATGGCCAGAACCTAAAATTTCATATATAACTAGCTATTTATGCCATTTAAATCTTGTTTAGGCTTCAATAAGTATTGTCATGAATAATTTCGACCTGTTAACTATTAATGAGTAATATTTGCATGAAATTAATAAGTTTAAAAGCCAAGTGCACAATATTTCAAGCACTCATGATTCTTACACTTGCACATACTAACATACATGTTGTAATGAGACATTATTAAATTTACTCAATAATGTATCTGGTAATTAAGTGTAATTAATTACTAAATTTTCATAATTTATTATTGACACTTGTCTTCGTTTTAATCGCATGATTTGTATACCGAGATCGCATCCCTCTGCTTCGAGGACTCGAGGCAAGACGGAACGTTTCATTACACACTTTTTCTTGGCATGGACCAGCTCTCCATTGGGAATACTCCTGACTGGACCAGGGACTCCTTGTCAAGGCCACATAAGTCTCCTTGGCTTTGGCGCACGTCCTTTGCCGACGAGTTGGTTGTACCCCAAAATTTATTACACCTTAGGGATCCGTACGATCCAATGGCCTTAGTGTTTCCTTCTTACCTTTGGATCATATGGTACCATCTGGCCCATGGTCACAGCACGGCTAGTGGGCGGATGTGACTTCTACCAGACTACCGGCACCTGACCTAGTGTTGTGCAACTGTTCTTATCGCTGTTTAACATTGTTTTATGATTGTACCCCCGTCTCATCTACTATCCTTGTACTCTCATTTGTTCACTTTCACTCTACACACTCGTCTATTTCATCTACTTCTCTCCTCTATTCTTGGTACTCTATTTGTCCATACAATTGATTGTCTAAGATAACAAACATGACTACGCCAGTGCAATAGGGCCCGGTCTGGTCCTGGGGAGAGCTCCCGAAGAGTGCCATTTCGTCGCGAGGCTACATGATCAGGATGTGTACGACATGCATCCAGTGCCATTTGTTACTATCATAATTTAATCTATGACAATCAAAGTGCAATTGTTCAAGTGCGATACTATACTCTCTTGGTTGATAAAATGATCGATCAGTCGTTATATGCTATTTAGTATGTGTCCAAACCTTTATCATACTTGCTGTGCTATTTTCCATGTACTAGTGCTATCGTTCTCTTGCTATCGTTACATTACTCTACATGACTATGCTCTCTAGTTACTCTGCCATATAAGACATTAATCATTTAAACCATGCTTGTTCTCATGAGACATTAAGTCCTACTGGGCGTTATTCGCTCATCCTGTGTTATTATTTCAGTGTCTCAGGTGAGCGGATGTGATTACCACACTCATGAGGAGGGGAATGAGGATGATGCGCAAGAGTGATCAGTTTCGCCGACCACTGCTTAGTAGTTAGCTAGTTTAGTTATTAGTCAGTTAGTTAGTTAGTCATTATGTAATAGTTTAGATTTGAATAAAGTACTCTGGGCCCTAGTTTTGGCCTAATTAGTGAATGTAATGAAGTTGTGAATTATTAATGAAGTTGATGTTGTTTGGTTTTATTGAAATTGTGCAATGGTTGTTATTTAATTCTCGCTCTATACTATTTATAACTGTAATTCCACTCAATATTCTGTGTCGTGGCATTACAGTTTGTGGTATCAGAGCCTAGGTTAATCTTAAGTATAGGATGATCTAGGTTAACTTGCCTTGACTTAGAGTCTAATTGCATACCTATGTCAGAATGGGTAGAACCATGGGTAATAAGATAAAAATAAACTCACACACGCTCAAACTTAGTGCAAACTCACATATCTTACATTAAAATTCTCTTTGAAGGAACTTAAACCATAACAATGGCAGGGGAGTGTGCTCAACTCCGTGATATGCAACACACTATTTAGCAGCTCATGCATGCATTACTCCAGGCTGCTGGAGCCAATAATAACGAGGAGCCGGAGATCTACATAGGAATTTCCGCAATCTAAATCCACCTCGTTTCAGCGGGGACCACTGTTCTCGATGAGGCAAAGAATTGGCTTAAGAAGATAGAGCATATTTTCCACGTTTTGCAATGCGTGGATGGATACAAATTACTATTAGCAACATTCCAGCTTGAGCGGGACGCCTGTGCGTGGTGGGAGTCTGTCGAAGCAACTAGAGCTAATGCACAATTTACATGGAATGAGTTTAAGGAGCACTTCAACTCCGAGTACTTTTCTGAACGAGTCCAAGAAAGGAAAGCCTCAGAGTTTGCAGCATTGAAACAGAGGAACCTTACTTTTGCTGAGTATGAAGCTCAGTTCTCCAGGTTGGCACGGTATGACAATCACCTGGTAGGTACTGAGAGAATGAAGGTGAAGAGATTCATTAATAGGCTCAGACCACTTATATCACACAACTGGCCCATTAGATATTCAGACTTATCCGGAGACGGTCAAGAAAGCACAATTGCCGGGGATGCGACCGACCTCACCGATCGCATCAAAGGAAGAATGGTCAAGAAGGAGCAGACATCCGAAGCACAAGCAAGCCCACCAACGGCAAGAAAAGGACGTAAGCATCACTAACGGGCCAAGCGAAGAGGGAAGCCCAAAGTCTTGCCCGAAGCCCCGACAAGCCCAGATGCAAGCTGTGACGGCCCTCATTATACCGGTACGGTTATACCAACCCACGTCGGTATAGCAAGAGTCCTCACAGTGGGACATTTACCCAAACGATACATACAGCTGAGATACACGCAATATACAACAAAGAGTAGCGGAAGTAAAAGACAACTGTCTTCATTCATTCATCATCCACATTAAACATACATGCAATTCGCAATTAACATAAGAGAACTAAAGGTCCACATAATTTAAATTGCTGAAATAGAACCACAAATTGTCCACATTTATACATCCTTTTCATAATACTCTAATACAATGTTCAAATTACATACTTATGAAATACACAAATCTCAAGAAACTCCAAAGCTAGTCTCCGCGCTCGGAGTCCGTCTCCACCGTCTCCTCCAACGGTGCCGTGTCCAACTATACCTGTACGCCGAAGCAAGGAGTGAGTCCAAGGACTCAGCAAGCAACACTACTCATGATATACACGTACAAGTCCTAGTGGTTTCTACATGCACATTTACAATTTGCAACACATGGCATGCTAGTCAATTTAAGTTTCAACCTATCATGAAAGTTTTACAACTTTATACATGGATCATGCTTTCAGATTTCTAAGGATAAAATTTACCTATCACATGCTCTCTATTCCATTACTCATGAAATTTGTCTTTAAAGAACCTAAATGAGAGCTACCAACATGAACATTGTGCATGCATGAAAGGGGAACACAACTAGCATGGATTTCACATGTCCTTAAGTACATACATAAACCTTTTCACATGCTTTAGGTTGCTGATTTCACATGGTTTAAGGCTGTAAACCTATACATGAAAGCTACAATATTGCATAAAACATATCATGTGATCAAACAATCATGCTATCTTGTACCGTTTTCACCAATTATCCCTAACATGGATTCTAGACATCTTTGCACATAATAACATGATGATAATAACATAAATTCACTGATTTCACATGATTTCAGATTTGTCTCACATGGTTTTCAATACATATTTCACATTTTAGTTTCACATTTTCTTTACACAAGTTCCTCTTTCACATGGTTCACTTACTACATTCACATTGTCACTACATTTACACATGGACATACACATACACATTCACATTGTCACTTACACATTTACACATGGACACATACACATTACACATTTCACATTACACATTTTAGGTGCCGTGACACATAGTCCACCAAAACAAAGAAGGACATATACACATCACATTACACATAGACGCCATCTAGGCATTCCAATGGCGACTCTTGGACTGCGGAGACGGGAGAACAAGTCTCCACCCTAACCAGTGGTACTTGTCCACCTCCAGGATTTCCCCCTAATGCCCTTAGGGTCACTTACACATTGAACTTTCTCAGGGGGACTTTTCCCTGATACAGCTCCACTGCCCTCTACGGAAGCAGTGTCACATTGGCACAGTTACACATTTACACATTTACGTTTTACACATGGTTTACACTTCACACTTTTCATCTCATTCACTTTCTCACTCACATGAATATCTCTGTTTTTCTAACATGGTACTACAGAATTTCAGGAGTTTAACACACATGATTTTCACTAATCAAGTTGGGTTTAGACAATAACTAACCACATTACGATATAATTACGTAGATTATCACATTTCACATGAAAATACATAACTTCTTATTTACTGTCCAAATGACCTGAAATTTTAACCACATGCTGTTTTCGGGTTCAAGATCATACACAAATTTTCAGTTTTTCTGAGCTAAATATAATTTACAGAAAATCAAAACACTTATTTACATGCCATTCACAATTTAAGTTACATGGAACTTAACACATCATGCAATTTGCCATTTACTGTTGAACAGGGATTTCCATTATGTGCATGATTTGAGAATACAGAACTATCCTAAATCATACAATCACAAATCGATCACCACAAACATTCTTGCATGTCTTTCTATTTACCGAACCGAATTTATTGCAAGCTATACAAGCATGACAATTTATCAAAAATTGGGCATACATTACTGATCTACAAATCTTCATGAACAGACAAAACAAGGCATTCAGACTAATCCTACTCATGAAACATAAATTGGCAAGATCATTAACAAGTCATGCTTACAATTCATGGGATACAATATTTCTACATTCACCATCACACAACACTTCGTCCACACACCACAATTGACAATATACATAGAGTATAAGGTTACCATATATCCTCATCACGGAAACCATACCGAAATTAGTGTATAGGAAGGGCAGAACAGTTCACTGTTCTGTCCAGAGGAACTTGGCGGCGGTCTCTGGCCGCTGACTCAGGGTCAGCGGCATGGTCGATGGACGCCAAGCATGATATCGGCGTCCAGGGACCTTGCCGTCGATGCAGGTCTGTGCAGAAACACAGACCCGACCTCTCAAGATTTGGTGAATGGAGGGTCTAGGACTCGAGGGAAAATGTACAAAAATTGCAGAAACAACCTAGACTCATACGGGGACATCATGGATAGGTCACTTGCCTTTTAAAAATTCCTCCAAAGGATCTAGGGCTCGGTGAAGCTCTCCTTGGGCTGTCCCAAGAAGTGCAGAACTCCCTCCAAAAGATCTCTCCTCCGGGTTCTTGAGCGAGATCCACAGCAAGCCGAGGTCGGGGAAGCCTTCCTCGTCGGTCAGCAACCTCCTTGAAGCAATGGAACGCCGGATCAAGCTCCAGGGGGTCGGATTTTGGGTGGCAAAGGGGTTTTCTCACAGTTTTCTCCTAGGGTTTTTCTTTCTCTTTTTCTCCTCTTGCAAGGGTGAAAAGAGGCTGGGGAAGGAGCTCGGTTTTAGACTAAGAGAGACCCTCACCCACACCTTGGGTGATATGACAGCCCTCAGAGCCGTTGGGGAGAACCCCAATGGCTGGGCTTTCTTGTTTCAGAAGCTTGCAGCTCTGCTGCGCATGCAGGCCAGAGAATTGGCGTCAATATCGCTGGACGCCAGGATGAGTGTTGGCGTCCATGTCTGGACGCTGACACCAGCTAAACGGCCTGGGTTGACGCCAAGATGGCCTTCGGCCAGAACTCTAAATATGCAGAAAACATGCATACCGTGCATATATACATGCAATATGTATACGGTATTATACCATACTATCACCATGCAATACATACATTATTTATATTTAATATAAACACATGCACACGTACTTGTACTAACTAATACGTACGTAAATATGTACATACATACACAAGCACAATCATACACACACAAATACAAATAATGCGACGGAAATCGAGGGCCTTACACCCTCTCCCCCTTAAAGAAACTTCGTCCTCGAAGTTAGAACGACACTACTCAAACAAAAGGGGATACTTCTTCTTCATCGCATCCTCAAGCTCCCACGTAGCCTCCTCACGTGAGAAGTTCCGCCATAGAACTTTCACCGACGCAATACTCTTGTTCCGGAGATGCTGAACCTTCCGGTCAAGAATGGCTACGGTTGCTCGACATACGAAAGATCTGGCTGGATCTCCACTGGCTCATGACTAATCACATGAGACGGATCTCGGACATACTTCCTGAGCATAGATACGTGGAATACCGGGTGAACGCTAGCCAAAGCTGGGGGTAATGCTAGCTCATACGCCACGCTGCCCAAACGTCTGAGAATCTCATATGGGCCAATGAATCTAGGGCTTAGCTTGCTATGCCTGCCAAATCTGACAACACTCGAGTAGGCGATATCTTCAAGAAGACATGATCGCCAACCTCGAACTCCAAATCCTTTTCTGTTGTCGGCATAACTCTTCTGCCTATCCTGTGCCGCAACAAGCCTTTCCTGATAAGCTGAATCTTATCCGAAGTTTCCTGAACTAACTCCGGTCCGATCAACTGCCTATCACCAGTCTCCTCCCAACATAAAGGAGATCTGCAGGGCCTACCATACAACGCCTCGAATGGAGCCATACCAATACTAGCATGAAAGCTGTTGTTGTATGCGAACTCCACAAGAGGTAAATGACGCTCCCAATCATCCTTCCAATCCAGAACACACGCTCTCAACATATCCTCGAGCGTCTGGATAGTCCTCTCGGACTGTCCATCGGTCTGGGGATGAAACGCCGAACTGAGCTTAAGCTCCGAACCTAACGCATCCTGAAGACCTTCCACAATCTCGAAGTAAATCTCGGATCTCGATCCGAAATGATCGACTTCGGCACACCATGCAATCTAATGATACCGCTAACATACAATCTAGCTAAACTCTCTACTGACTGCTCTTCTTCATAGGCAAGAAATGAGCAGTCTTCGAGAATCTATCTACAACTACCCAAATCGAGTCATTGCCCCTTCTAGATCGAGGCAAACCCGAAACGAAATCCATAGTGACAGCTTCCCACTTCCATACGGGGATATCCATCCTCTGCATAAGGCCGGATGGTCGCTGCGCTCGGCTTTCACTTGCTGACATACTAGCATCTAGACACATAATCCGCAACATCCTTCTTCATGCCGGACCACCAAAATGATCTCTTCAGGTCTTGATACATCTTAGTGTTACCCGGATGAATAGAGAATCGCGATCTATGAGCCTCCGCTAACACATGCTCACGGACATCTACCACATCGGGGACACAAACACGGTGCTGAAATCTAATCACACCGTCCTCATCACGAGCAATGCCCGCCTTACCCACTAACTCTAACAATCTAGGTCGCTTTCTGCTGCTCAATCACCTCATCCAAGACTGAGGATCTAAGGGATAGCTGAGCTACAAAAGCCTGACACAACGATGGCTCTAACTCGGTCATAGAGCACGCTGCATCCTCCAACATCTTCCAATCCTGCTGGAGCGAAGACCTCTTCCTACTAAGAGCATCCGCTACGACATTCGCCTTTCCAGGGATGATACTGAAGGTCGAAGTCATAGTCCTTCAAGAACTCAATCCATCTTCTCTGCCTCAGGTTTAATTCCTTTTGGGAGAAAAGATACTTCAAGCTCTTGTGGTCGGTAAACACCTCAAATCTGACACCATAAAGATAGTGCCTCCAGATCTTTAGTGCATGAACCACTGCTGCGAGCTCCAAATCATGAGTCGGATAGTTCCTCTCATGCTCCTTCAACTGACGAGAAGCATAAGCCACTACCCTCTCTCGCTGCATGAGTACACAGCCTAAACCAATCTGAGATGCATCCGTATAAATGGCAAAGCCCTCTAGACCACTAGGCAATACCAATACCGGAGCAGAAGTAAGCTTAGCCTTCAATAGCTGAAAGCTACGCTCACATGCCTCAGACCATACGAACTTCTCACCCTTTCTGGTCAGCTTTGTCAAGGGGCGGCGATGGATGAGAAACCCTCAATGAATCGCCGATAGTAACAGCTAACCCAAGGAAACTACGAATCTCCGAAGGGGTCCGGGAATCTCCCAATCCATAACTGCCTGGACCTTTGCTGGATCAACTGCAACACCAGCGCCGGAGATAACATGCCCGAGAAAATGAACCTCGCGCAACCAGAACTCGCACTTGCTGAACTTCGCATACAGCTTGTGCTCACGGAGAACCTCTAAGACTAACCTCAAATGCTGACGGTGCGTGGCCTCATCGGAGAGAATAGACCAACACGTCATCAATAAACACTACGACAAAGCTATCTAAATACGGACTAAACACCGGTTCATGAGATCCATGAACGCTGCAGGGGCGTTGGTCAATCCGAAAGGAAGGACCAAAACTCATAATGTCCATAACGGGTTCTAAATGCCGTCTTGGACACATCCTCACTCCTAATCCCAACTGATGATAACCAGATCGCAAGTCAATCTTGGAAAAGACTGATGTCGTAACAAATCAAACAGATCATCAACCGAGGTAAGGGATACTGTTCTTCACAGTCACTTGGTTCAACTTTATAATCAATACACAACCTAAGTGACCCGTCTTTCTTCTTGACGAATAATACAGGTGCGCCCAAGGGGAAACACTAGGGCGAATGAATCCCTTATCGAGCAATTCTTGCAATTGCTTCCTCAACTCGGCTAATTCTGCAGGGGCCATCCGATATGGGGCCTTCGAGATAGGAGAGGTGCCTGGAAGCAACTCTATAGTGAACTCTATCTCCCTATCCGGTGGCAATCCACAAGTCATCGGGAAAGACATCTGGAAAATCCTGCACCACATCGATCTCTGCAAGAGTCAGTGACGAACTAGCATCGGGTACTAGCATAACGCTGGCAAGAAATGCGTCACAACCCTTGTTCACCATGCGCATCGCCTTCATGGCAGAGATAACTAACTTTCCCGCTAAGTTCTTTGGCAAGGGATGAGAGAGAACTCGTCTCACCAGGAATAATGGAAAACAATCTTCTTCCGACGACAATCCACTAACGCATAGTGCTCCTCTAGCCAATCCAGACCAAGAATACAATCATAGTCCTTCATCTTAGCAAGAAGAAAACACCCATCTAGGAATCTATCCTCAATGCACACAGGTAACGACGGAATGCACTTCCTAGTCGATACCGTACCCGCAGGGGTGTGCACAGACAAAGGGACCTCTAACTCCTCAGACTCTATGCCTGACTCTAGGGCTGAACCCTAGCGAACCGCTCGAAATGAACGAGTGAGTAGCACCCGTATCAAACAAAACCCGAGCGTGCACACCGAAAAGCAAAAACGTACCTTCGGTGACATGCTCCGCCTGCTCGGCGTCCTCGCGAGCTAAAGCAAACACTCGAGCTGGGGCTCGAGGCCTTCTGGTCTTCCTGTAGCTGGCGCGGCTGCCGCTACTGCTGGTGCTGGCGCTCCACGCTGAGCTCCTTGCTGAAGTCTTGGGCAATTTGATCTTGTGGTCGCTGCTCCCCACACTTCAAGCATCTACCCGCTACTAACCAACACTCGGAACCTCATGGTCTTCCCGCAATGGGGACACTCCTTCTTCACACCAGGGGAACGTACAGAAGGTACCTGAGAGTTGCTGACTGCCACTGGTTTCTGCGGTGTCTGGTACACCGTTTTCTTCTTCCTGCCGCTGGAATGTCGCTGCGGCCTCTTCTGCGAAGCCTTCTTCTCCTCCAGATATTGCTCCATTTCTCCCTCTGTCTGCAGGCAGCGCTGAGGGCCTCGTCTAGTGTGCGGTGTCAAACGCCACGAGTCTCGTCCGCAGTGATGGCTTGAGTCCCATCACGAACTTCTTGGTCTTCCTGCCTCATCCTCTACGATATGCGGTGCATATTTAGAAAGTTCAGAAAACCTTGCCTCGTATTCCAGGACGGTCATTGATCCTTGCGTCAGGGAAAGGAATTCTTGCTCCATCTTGTCCTGGATATGCTCTGGGACGAACTTGGCTCGAAGAGCCTCACGAACGCGTCCCACGCCACGTCTACTGCTCCGTCCTCAAAGCGTGTACGTAGTAGGGAGGACCACCATACATCAGCTCTCTCCTGCAATACACCTTCATAAGCACAACTAACAAATTCTAACTTGACAAACAACATACAAGCATAAACTAAAGCATACCTGTAGCATGTAGGTGGCTAATGTCACCTTATCCTCATCAGGACACCTGATAGCTCGGAGATTTTCTCTGTCTCCCTCACCAGCTTTCTGCCATTAGCGGATCACTCTCCCCCTAAAAGAGGGTGGGGTCATCCTCTTGAATCGCTCCATGATGGAAGGTCCACCATGGTCCTGAGCTGGTGCTGAGCCTGCTACATTAAACAATAACAATATACAATAAACACAATATCATGCAATTTAAATAGCAAACTACTTGGTGTTTCATTATTCTACCTGGGCCTCCAACTGGGCCTGGAGTGCTGCCTGGGTATGGCCTGCGTCTGCATGGCTTGCACCAGACCTTGCATGAATACTCCGTAGTCCACAGGCGGCGGTGGGGGAAGTCAGGGCCTCGTGGGGCCGGGGCCTGTGCTCCGCCTGCTCATCACGCCTCTGCTCGTCGTCACGAGCTGGCACACCTCCACGTCGTCCACGGGAAGCCATGGCTGTAATAAAAATTCAGCCACCATTAGAGCTAGGTTACTAATTTTCTAACCATTTTCTTATCTATCTTTCACTTCTTATTAGTGTTTTCTACACATGTGGACATACTTAGCATGCAATGGGGATGATGACTTAGGTATATTCATGTGCAATCTCAACGGTCGCTCTGATACCAATCTCTGTGACGGCCCTCATTATACCGGTACGGTTATACCAACCCCGTCGGTATAGCAAGAGTCCTCACAGTGGGACATTTACCCAAACGATACATACAGCTGAGATACACGCGAATATACAACAGAGTAGCGGAAGTAAAAGACAACTGTCTCCATTCATTCATCATCCACATTAAACATACATGCAATTCGCAATTAACAAAGGAACTAAAGGTCCACATAATTTAAATTGCTGAAATAGAACCACAAATGTCTCCACATTATACATCCTTTTCATAATACTCTAATACAATGTTCAAATTACATACTTATGAAATACAAAATCTCAAGAAACTCCAAAGCTAGCTCGCGCTCGGAGTCCGTCTCCACCGTCTCCTCCAACGGTGCAGTGTCACCAACTATACCTGTACGCCGAAGCAAGGAGTGAGTCCAAGGACTCAGCAAGCAACACTACTCATGATATACACGTACAAGTCCTAGTGTTTCTACATGCACATTTACAATTTTCACACATGGCATGCTAGTCAATTTAAGTTTCAACCTATCATGAAGTTTTACAACTTTATACATGGATCATGCTTTCAGATTTCTAAGGATAAAATTTACCTATCACATGCTCTCTATTCCATTTACTCATGAATTTTGTCTTTAAGGAACCTAAACATGAGAGCTCCACATGAACATTTGTATGCATGAAAGGGGAACACAACTAGCATGGATTTCACATGTCCTAAAGTACATACGTAACCCTTTCACATGCTTTAGGTTGCTGATTTCACATGGTCTAACGGCTGTAAACCTATACATGAAACTACAATATTGCATAAAACATATCATGTGATCAAACAATCATGTTATCTTGTACCCGTTTTCACCAATTATCCCTAACATGGATTCTAGACATCTTTGCACATAATAACATGATGATAATAACATAAATTCACTGATTTCACATGATTTCAGATTTGTCTCACATGGTTTTCAATAACATATTTTCACATCTTTAGTTTCACATTTTCTTTACACAAGTTTCCTCTCTTTCACATGGTTCACTTTACACATACACATTCACATTGTCACTTAAACATTTACACATGGACACATACACATTACGCATTTCACATTACACATTTTAGGTGCCGTGACAAATATCCAAACCACCAAAGAAGGACATATACACATCACATTACACATAGACGCCATCTAGGCATTCCAATGGCGACTTTTGGACTGTGCAGACCGGGAGAACAAGTCTCCACCCTAACCAATGGTACTTGTTCACCTCCAGGATTTCCCCTAATGCCCTAGGGTCACCTACACATTGAACTTCTCAAGGGACTTTTCCCTGATACAGCTCCACTGCCCTCTACGGAAGCAGTGTCACATTGGCACAGTTACACATTTACACATTTACGTTTTACACATGGTTGCACACTTCACACCTTTCATCTCATTCACTTTCTCACTCACATGAATATCTCTGTTTTTCCTAACATGGTACTACAGATTTCAGGAGTTTAACACACAGGAATTTTCACTAATCAAGTTGGTTTAGACAATAACTAACCACATTACGATAATATACGTAGTTATCATATTTCACATGAAAATCATAACTTCTTATGTACTGGTCCAAATGACCTGAAATTTTAACCACATGCTATTTTCGGGTTCAAGATCATACACTCAATTTTTCAGATTTTTCTGAGCTAATATAATTTACAGAAAATCAAACACTTATTTTACATGCCATTCACAATTTAAGTTACATGGAACTTAACACATCATGCATTTGCCATTACTGTTTGAACAGGGATTTCCATTATGTGCATGATTTGAGAATACAGAACTATCCTAAATCATACAATCACAAATCGTCACCACAAACCATTCTTGCTGTCTTTCTATTTACCGCACCGAATTTATTTGCAAGCTATACAAGCATGAACAATTTATCAAAAATTGGGCATACATCTACTGATCTACAAATCTTCATGAACAGACAAAACCAAGGCATTCAGACTAATTCTACTCATGAAACATAAATTTGGCAAGATCATTAACAAGTCATGCTTACAATTCATGGGATACAATATTTCCTACATTCACCATCACACACCACATTCGTCCACACACCGCAATTGACATATACATAGAGTATAAGGTTACCATATATCCTCATCACGGAAACCATACCGAAATTAGTGTATAGAAGGGCAGAACAGTTCACTGTTCTGTCTAGAGGAACTTGGCGGCGGTCTCTGGCCGTTGACTTAGGGTCAGCGGCATGGTCGATGGACGCCAAGCATGATATCGGCGTCCAGGGACTTTGCCGTCGATGCAGTCTGTGCAGAAACACAGACCCGACCTCTCAAGATTTGGTGAATAGAGGGTCTAGGACTCGAGGAAAATGTACAAAATTGCAAAACCAACCTAGACTCTTACGGGGACATCATTGATAGGTCACTTGCCTTTTAAACTTCCTCCAAAGGATCTAGGGCTCAGTGAAGCTCTCCTTGAGCTGTCCCAAAAGTGCAGAACTCCCTCCAAATGATCTCTCCTCCGGGTTCTTGAGCGAGATCCACAGCAGCCGAGGTCGGGGAAGCCTTCCTCGTCGGTCCAGCAACCTCCTTGAAGCAATGGAACGTCGGATCAAGCTCCAGGCAGTCGGATTTTTGGGTGGCAAAGTGGGTTTTTCTCACAGGTTTTCTCCTAGGGTTTTTCTTTCTCTTTTTCTCCTCTTGTAAGGGTGAAAAGATGCTGGGGAAGGGAGCTCCGGTTTTAGACCTAAGGAGAGACCCCTCACCCACCCTTGGGTGATATGACAGCCCTCAGAGCCGTTGGGGAGAACCCCAATGGCTGGGCTTTCTTGTTTCAGAAGCTTGCAGCTCTGCTGCGCATACAGGCCAGAGAAATTGGCGTCAATATCGCTGGACGCCAGATTGAGTGTTGGCGTCCATGTCTAACGCTGACACCAGCTAAACGCCTGGGGTTGACGCCAGATGGCCTTCGGCCAGAACTCTGAAATATGCAGAAAACCATGCATACCGTGCATATATGCATGCAATATGTATACGGTATTATACCCATACTATCACCACGCAATACATACATTATTTATATTTAATCTAAACACATGCACACGTACTTGTATTAACTATACGTACGTAAATATGTACATACATACACAAGCACATCATACACACACAAATACAAATAATGCGACGGAAATCCAAGGCCTTACACAAGCACTGTGACAAGCTGGTCACACTGCCAAGGAGTGCTGGAGGAAGTAGGCGCATGCCTACACTGTGGTGGTCGAGAGCACCGTATTCCTGACTGCCCTCTATTGAAAGAAAATGAGATGCATCCTATGGACAGAAGAAGCCTGGCCGTCTGCAGGCCCTGCAAGAAGTAGAAACCACCGAGGAGGTGGAGTCGTTGAAGGTACTCTACCAGTCCTTTCTCAATCAGCATTTGTTTTGTTTGATACTGGCGCAACACATTCGTTCGTATCTCAAGCATTTGTTGATACATAAATGAAAAACCTGCTTCAATGGAATTTGAATTACCTGTCACTACCCCTTTGGGGAGAAAGCTCAATTAAATAAATACTTTCCATTAGCTGATGTGATGATTGGTGAACTCAATCTTAGTGCTGACCTGATCTATATGCCCATGGAGGGCTACGACGTTATTCTGGGAGCCGATTGACTATCTACTTATGGGGCCATTGTTGATTGTAGAAGAGGGAAGATTACCTTTAGTGAATTCCTTAAGTTGACTTTCACGGGACGTAGACACAAGAGGCACTTGTCTCTCGTCTCTGCTATAAGGCACAAAACATGATAAGAAATGGCTGTGTGTATTTCTTGCCGCCATCATAGTTGAAAAGAAAGCATCTAAGATATCAGACATCCATTTAGTGCAATAAAACCCTGATGTGTTTCCCGATGAGCTACTAGGCATTCCACCGGGTAAAACCTCAACTAATGAGTCACTACACACAGGCCAAAACTGGTGGCAAAGCACGATTTGGAGCAAAACGATGCCACCACATGGGAATGGACTATTGGTTCATGACGCTAGTATCCAACCCGAACAACACAGCACAAGAACCACCTCCCAGTCTCATAGTCACGGACGAAAGGTTCAACTGCCGCTCCACACCATAAGCCAAAGAACATTGGAGACCAACCAACAGCACACTTGCAGACCATACAGCTGTAGGCCCAAGCCTGGCACCTTCATGGACTCCGGTCCGAGATCCCTAAAGTGAGGCACTGAAAACACAGGACTAGCTGGGGACCAGTGACGTCTACTGGTGTCTGTCCCCGAACCACGAGAGCGCTACAAGCGACTGCACACACATAAACACAAGTCGTTGCCCTCATTTGTCTTTCCCTCAGCCGAACGTACAACTCAAACACATGAGTGAGGGTGTCCAAGAAGATGACTCAGACTTCTGTGGTACACATCGTACCGGGACACGCCCCGAGCACAACACACATGCCTGGATCACCAACCTGGGGTACCCGACTGAAGAGGTATTCCGGAATAGGTGCTGGACCACCAGACTCAGCAACACACAAACCATGATATACATACTTATACAACCTTTATTTGTAAACTACGGTATACAAGTGTCAAGATTAGCTCATCATCGGTCATTATGTGACCCTCAAGCCATCCTACACTGATACATAAATAAACCACAATATCATACATTAACCTTGCCTGTCATTGGTTGTCTCACGACCTCTACGGAAACACCAAACCACAATAACACTTTAACCGCTTAATTGATCACAATAACGTACTTAACATGAATCACATGATTCACTAACTAATCCCACAACAACTCTAAACCATACACATGCTTTACTAACATTAACCACCTCAGATAATCTTTAAAAGACACAAAAGACTAGGGCTAGGTCCACACAGGCCTTACTGCCCAAGCACACAATTCACCCCTCGGAGGCTAAAACGTGACAGACACAGGCGTCACCTTTCAAATCGTGAGAAATTTAAAACATAAACGCGACATGGCCCAGTGTCACGACAGAATCGCGACGGCCCGATACGTCACCTTTAAGCTAAACATGACAGTCGAAGTTCAAATCGCGATGACGCGATGCGTCGCGATAACGCAAGTCGGTTAACACACTCATGAATGCGACGTACCAAAGCGACACGTTCATGACCACCAATAACCATTAAATAATATCAGTGTAAATTTGACGACCCTCATGGTCGCGTTTACACCAATTGGAACTGCTTACCAATCAGAAACAAAAATGCGGCGTCTCACTGCGTCGCATTCATACCATGAATGCGACGGTTAAGCCCGTCGCATTTCAAATGCGACTGTGGAGTGAGCTGCACGGCTAAACCGCACCTTCTCCACAGGAGAACCAACACACAAATGATACAAATAACAGACTAAAGCATTAAATGGATTATCCTCAATAAGGCAAACCACCCACACATGCCTCCACCCCTGTAAACCCTTTCAAAACAAAGTAACACAAGTAGGAAGTCTCCCTACCAACTGAACGAGTCCGAAGAACGCAAAGAACACCTCTCTGCCGGCATGCTCAAGCTCCGAACGCCATCTCCGTGTGGAACATGCTCCACATGAGCCGCCAGAAGTCGGAAACCACCTCAGGAGCCCACAGTAGCTCCCCCCTTTACCTGGACAGAGCTCCTCTGCTCTGTCTTGGTGAAACAGAGCAATTAAACCTCGGTTCAAAATCGCGACATAGTCAGACATCACGTTTAACTCTTAAATGCGATGACCCTAACCGTCGCCAATCGATACCCAACACGTAGCTAAATTGAAAGGCGGTTCTGTGAATCGCAACGTTGTAAGACGTCATGTTTTAAATTGCGGCGACTTGCTCCGTCACGTTCACAACCAGTGAACCAACTGGCGTTTGGGCTAGAACGTCTGGCCCACAATGCCCACACAATGCACAGAAACCACGTCTAAGGCCCAATGACAACCTCTTGGTCATGAGCACTGGTCGCGCGGCATTGTTGACTGTGCACTTTCGTTGTCCAGAGTTCATCGTACAAGTCAATATGCGCACTTCCTCTAAACTGTCTCACGAATTAAAATAGCAAAAATGAACTAGTATAGTGGTGAGAACAGGTCATATCCACGGAGAGGCTGAATAGAACTTGAATTTAAACTACTTTGACTTGAAATCATGCTATCAGACACATTCAATGTACCCTCACAGTTGAGGAATTAAACCGGTAGACAGAAATCTTTAAAAGAAAATTTTCAAATCAATGTACCACTAGAGCATAGGGGATGAACAATCAACAAGAGTAATTCTCACAAGCACCAAATCACTACTCTCACATCTCAAAGAATTGACAGAAAATAGGAACATGAATTTATGATACTATTCAAATAAACACCAACAAGACTTAAATTCTCATTGTGTTAACACTGAACTAAAACATTTTTTCCACTGAGCACAATATGAATCATGAGAAGTTCAGATCACTGTACCCTCAAAACTTGAGGGATGAGAAACAAATCAATACAAAGTAATATAAACTGCAATGTTAACTCCTAATCTGTCCAGAAAGAAGAAGCAAGAACTCAAAGAAATAGAAATCTCAAAATAAAATGTACAGAAGAACCACGCTCTCTGCTCACTCAATTTCTGGTAGATCTCTACTACCTCCGGAAGCTCACAGTGCACAAACCTCAGATGGCTGTGCTTCCAAACACCGGACAACACCAATCTTTCATTAAAAGAGCAGTAGAAACCCTCACAACCTAACTAAACCAACTCGAACCAATCCTTAGCAATTGAAAACCTCAGATGGTGAACAATCTCTCAAGAAGAAAAGAAGACTAGAAATTAACAACTGCACTTAATTGAATTCTGAGAAACAAAGAAATGGAGAAGCTACTGCATCCTCCTCACAGCAAATTGTTCTCCTCTCGCTCAACCAACAGCAAGAAGAAGTAAAACCAAAGAAATGCAATCGTCCTCCTCACAGCAAAGATGTCGAACTCCTCAGCACTGAGAAATAAAGAAGATAGAACAGAAGAAATGGATTAAGCAAAGCATAAGAAATGGACACAACAATGTCCCTGGATCGATCTTCACAGCATAAAAAAATACAAATTAATTCCCAACAGTAGCAGTGATCCCCCTGGCTATCACACCCAACTAATTCAATCTTACAAGATGCTGAACTCTGGAATGCTAAAAAAAATGTCGAACTGGAGAACTGGAGTCTCCCTCCCACCAATGCTAACAGAAAGAAAAGAACAGAACAAATAAAATGGCAAAGAAAATTACAAATCTGAATTAGCTAAGCCCCACTCTGCACTACGGAAGAACATGAAGAATAGACCAATTCAAACTACAGAAGAAAAACTCCAAAAAAACTGAACTAGAAACTTCCCAAAACGAAGAACTCCGAGAACCTTCAACTATTGTTCTGCAGAAAATGAAAATTACAGAAATTAAAGGACAGAAAACAAAAAAAATTCTCTCTACTGGCGAACCAGAGAGACCAAGAAGAAACCCAATCAGTACTACTAGAAGAACAGAAAGAAAACTATAATCCTAAAAATTCCAATGGTTAACCCTTACAGAACTGAAGAAAGGAAAATTATAGAAAGAAACTAAAAACTCCGAACCCAGGAACCCCAAACATCTAAACGCTCTGCTAAAACAGAAAATACAGAGAGAGGAAACTAAAAATTCCTAAAAAAAATTCTAACCAGCTCCGGCGAAGAGGACCTCGGGTCCATTTATAGGCTCATGGCCTTCTTCTTCGCGCCTTCCACCAGGATCGCCGGCTTCAGCACACCAGGATCGCCACCTCATCTGCACAAGCTCCATCGCGGCCCACTTCAGCCAGGGCCATCTGCTTCGCATAGCTCTGCACACAGCCGCCTCCCTTGCTGCGTATGAACCCAGCCAGGATCGCACCTGGTCCAGTCGGCCTCACAGCACCAGCACCTTGCTCGGCAGCGCAGTAGGTCCACACCCCCTCCAGAGCCCATCCGCACAGCACCATCCGCACAGCCGCATAGCCGATGCGTTGCACCAGGGGCCAGATCTGGCCACCTCACGAACCAGCACAGCCGACCGCCTCATCCGCAGGTACGCCACCCAGCCGCTAGCTCAGCACACATGGGCGCTGGCCGCCCATGGTTCTAGCTGCCCAGCCCTGCCTTCCCAGCTTCGCCATCGCCAGCACACAGCTGGGCCGCCTTCGCACACCAGGAGCCACCTCAGGTGGCCTCCATCGCCAGCCAGCTCAGTTGGGCTCCCCAGCGCCAACCGCCTTCAGCTCCCTTGCACCTTGGCTGCCTTGCTCATCTGCTCATCTCCACAGCCCCGTCGCTGCCTCCAAAGCTTCATCGCCAAAGGCCCAGAGCAGTTTCTTCTGGATTCTTCTTTAGCATCTGGAACCTAATGGGAAGGAAGAAATGGAAAGTTAGTGGTGTACGTGGCTAATTCAAATTGGATGATAGAATGGTGCAATAGACCTATGGAAGGGGGGTATGTGGCATGATGGTGTTGGGTGGAGTATTTAAAAAAATTACTATTATTTATTTAATGGGATGGGGTGGGGTTTTAAAATTTTATTATTTATTTATCCCTATTTATTACCACTAAAGATATTTACAAGACTATTATTGTAACAATATTTATTTACAAATAACTTTTATTTTTCAAAGTGAATAAAGAAATGACTTATTTAATGAAAATCTAACATGTATATTCTAACCCATTAACAACTAATATGTTCAAAAAAATTATTTACAGATGAAATGAAAATTAACATCAAAATGCACATTATTTATAGACAATGACTGTCTAAATTTAACTAAATATGAAATTTAACATAAAAATTGTGTAGTTATCAAGCACCACTCCAAATCAATAAGCACGGATCTGACAATATTGTGCCATCACATTACTAACACCTAAAAAGAAATGTCGTCCTCAACATTCAGAAATAAACCACGGCAAGCCAGACTGACACCTAAAAAGAAATAAAGCCATATACAGAACAAGTAGGATACACTTTCTCTATACTTGCCTTTCAAACCATCTTGCACTGACTCATCTGCTCATTTCCATGCCTATTCCGCTACTCTACCCAATTACTACAATATGCTCTTTCTCTAGCTTTTAACTGTAGACAATTCTACCTTGCTGTTGGCAACATATCTTTCTGTGCCGCTTCTCTTACTTGAATCTCTTTATCATAAAGTGCCACCCCCAAGTGTTCTGCCATGTAAAACCATCTTTAAATTCTCAAATTATTCGGTACCATTCCATTATCTGCCTATTACTTCTAGCTGTTACTCTGCTTTATCTTTATTCATATTCTCAACTACCAGTTTCACAAAGAAAATTAAATTACCATATTGAATTTCCTAGCTCTTCATATTGTTCTGCTCATCCTGCCTTAACTTATGTTTGATTAAAAACCTCTACCTCTTTGCCCAACTGTGCAAAGAAACTCAAACTTTCCTTCAGTCAAACAAACCTTGGATAACCTGTGATTATTAAATCTTCCATGCTTCCGCTGCGCCATTCTGATTACATCTGATACTTGGCAAAATATCCCATAAATTCTGCCCCTATTATTACTTTCAATTACCTTCCACTTTCACTATTATTCTAACTCCAGCTGGACTCCATTCTAACTATATTTGCTTCTCAATTCATCTTACTTAATCAATTAACACTGGAAGAAAATATCAAAATTTCTGATCTGCTTTTGCTCTCACATCAAATTTTGAAATACCTTTATAGAAGTACACTTCTTGCTCAACTGAATCTCTTTATGCAAAATATTTCTCTTAATCATTCTGTTGACTGGCTAATCTCATTGTACCATCCACACTGTAACTCCTGCTATTATACAATCATCTTTCATTAAAATACTGCCAAAGCTCGAATCTAAATGCCAATCTCTTTAATTGCAATAACTTGCTCTGCCTGATTCCCTTATTCTACATTTCTACTTTATTATCAAATACCGAAAATGCTACTATTGCATCATACTCATTAATATCCTTTCACAATTTGCCTTGCTGTTCCACTCAGCTTGATATTCCTTAATTGCTTCTTAATTGATTTATTCCTTTCTATTCTATCTCACATAGTTCTAACTCGTTCCAATCATTCTTAACCTTAACTTCAATCTTTTTGGACACATACTTTACCTCTCTCTTTTTCTATAGACTGCACTCAACTGCTAAACGACACTAATCTTATCTTTAACATGGCAATCTTTAACATGACATTATGTGGAATCCTCACAAACTACCACTTTCCAAATGGATATCTTTCTGGTAAAATTTTGAGGAAAAAATCTAACTGCACACAGATCTTCCTTTACTCTCTCTTTACCCAACTGATCATCTCGGCACATTCTTGCATGGATCTTTATATCAAATTTCCCATAATCATTACTCACAATAACACTATTTTAAGCTCTTTATTGCAACCGTCTCTAATCACAAAACACACTTAATCTGCCTGCCACAAATCACTGCTCCTCTGCTTGCGAGTACCTCATCTGAAGCTAATCTGCCTCACTCAATCATTGCAAACCTTCCTTTTCACTAATCAATTTATTATTCAAGCTGCTTCTTAACACTCCTAACACAAATCTCAGACACAACCGTTACCTCTGCTAAGGTTCTTAATGTCACACCCCCGATTTTAGCAGCGGAATTTAATCTGGAATGCGACGAATAAGCAAGCATTCAGAAGCCATAGACAAATGACTAATATCAATAGGGCCCATAATTCAATAATCAAACTCTTTTATTCATCATAAACGATTATTACAATCTCCAATGTCAAAATAAGAACAACTCTTTACCACTAGTCTAATCTATCTCTCAAAGAAAGGAAGATTACAATAATGACCAATCTCTCACTAACTAACTAAACAATGACTCTCTATGGTGTATGTCACGCTCGTCGCACAAGTCCCATCATCAAACATACTCTTCATCCTCACTACCTGAAATGTTAAGAGGCAGGTATGAGCGAACTAGCCAGTAGGATTTACATCTCGATGCGCGGGCAATGATATAAGTGATTAACGCTTTAAGAACTAGACATGCACAAGTGACAAGTTAAACTATAAACATGATAAAGTCGACGACAAGTGTTAGCAAGATATCATGCGAACATGAACGTGTCAAGACAGTAAAAATAGGTTGTCAATGTGTAGGGTGCTTTTCCCGAGATGAGCAAGTATTTTGTTTTATTCAAGTAATAACAAGTAATAGTAATTGAGCAATAGTAGTGCAATAGGAGAGCATGGGCCATAGCCATTCAATAACGGGGCAGTAGCAGGTCAGTAACAGTCAGTGGTAGTACAGTAACAATGCAGTACGTCTGAACTAATAGACTAACAATAACAGTATAACAGTTAGATGTCTAGCTAAATCAGAACAGTCAGAACCGGTGCAAATGCAGACACCGTCATTAGCCCATGCAGGTATTTTCGGGTGGCTCTTTGCCCCCAGGACTAGATTGGAGCCCCTTGGACACTCTCCGTGCCCTCAACAGTATGCATTCAAGTCCAGTAGAGTCGCAAGACCGTTATAGCACTAGACAGATAAGAACAATAGAAAATAGTAGGAGCCACAACAACTCAAAGGATCCTAAGAGAGTACTTTCAAGAGTTCAAGAATGTCATGTCAGGATGTCAGAGAACATTAGTACGATCATGTCACGGGACAATGTTCACTAGTAGTCCATGACTATCATATCAAGAGCGAGTTCAAGAGCATGTAACACGAACAAGATAGTCAAGAGATTAATGACTATCAAGTCAATAACGATGGTTGGAGTGTTATAGTGTCATGTCCATAATGATTTCAAGCATAACAAGTTAGGTGAATAGGATTTCATGATAACAATTATCAAGAGAGAATTTCGGTAGCATAACGGTGCTTTGCATTAATTTGATTAATAACTTGTGTTCATGTGTCATTGTCGATAGCTTTGAGAAATTCAAGACGAGGGAGAGATATAGAGAGGTGCACACTAACATCGGGAAACTTCATGGTACAACCTGCTCGTCGGCGATGTGGGAATCTATGGTCAGAGGAAACTTACAGAGGCCTTGGTCAAGGGTCCACTAGTCCGGCAGAAGGAATATCTGACAGAGAGTTCATGTAACATTTTGGGTTTCCGGCTTTCCATTTGTGTGGGATGACTGGCCATGTCGCGATGGAAGTGCCCGTCGCGACAGTCATCCCTGTTGCGACCACTAGGTGTGTCGCGTTCCTGTCGCGCCCGGTCAACGGGTCGCGACAGGGTTATGCTTTTGGTCCTTTGACAGGCGTCTGCCGCCTGTCATGGTGGCAGGTGGGTCAGAGCGACCTGTCAGGCTGTCGCGGTGCCCAGGTGGGGCACGTTCTGGTCGCGGTGGGGGCGGCCGTCGCGTTACGGTGGTAACGCAATGCCCTGCCCCATCACGTTTGGGGAGCACAGGCTAAAAGCCTTGGCCGGCTCTCCCTTCCCCTCTTTTGGCATTCCTCCCCTTTCCTTCTTCCCTCAGAGGAGGAGAGGCTTCCCCTCTCATCTTCTCCGGCGGTTCGGCTCGTGGTGGCGCCGGCGGCTCGTACGGAGCATGGAGCGGTGTCGTGGGAGCGAGGAGGAGGCGGTCGTGCGTGGAGAAGGCCTCCTTGGAGGTTCCGGTCATCAAAAGTGTAGGGATTTTGTACCCTTACTTGTTTGTGTGGTTTGGGGGTTCAAATGTGGAATGCATGCTTTTATTGCTTTCTCCATGATCCCCTCCCCATTGTGTGCTTGATTGTAGCGTTGGGGGACTCTGGGATGGAGCATCTCGCGGTCAAGCGTCCCGCTGATGTCGTGATCGCCGAGGGCGTCACGACATCAGAGGTGGCGTCGCCCCGGTCGGTCCGACCTTATCGCGGCATGTTTGGCCGTTGTGATAAGGGTCGCGTCGTGACCTGGTTGGCCATCACGACAAGTCATTTAGCATGTTGGCGTGTGCCCCAAGGCAGGGTGTGCCCTTAGGACCTTCTGGTGGGAACGCGGCAGGTTGCCTCCCTGCGTTCACTGACCGAAGGTGACACTTTCATGGCTGTGTCCTAGAGGCTGTGCTCGGAGGCTCACGTCTGTCTAATAATTGATTGTCTGTCTGTCAATTGATTATTAGAAGAGCGGTGGTTTCTGTTCTGTCTATGGTGTTCCAGTTTCTTGGGTCGTTCCGTGTGTGCCGGCGTTGGCCGACGGCCCTTCTGGAGGTTGTTCCCGGAAGGGTTGTCGTGCGTGCCTGTGCTAGCTGGGCTTGTCTTAGTTACAAGCCAGCTGTGCAGTTTCTGTGGTGGTTGCCACGCCCGTTCTCTTTCTTTTGGTTGTGTGGCCAGTGTGAGTTGGTTGTGTGGAATGTGTGGTTTGTTCAGGTGAGGTACAGATTTGGTTCTGAAATGAAATAGGACCTGCTGCAGTTGAGTTGGAGTGGTGGCCAGGGGTGGTCGTTGACTTGTTGGCGTCCAGGTAAGGTGTCGTTGACTGCATGAACTAAGCGGCAGTGGATGTGGACGTTTATGGTGGCGGTTGCCCTAAACGGCAGAGGGGTTGACGCCAACCTGTGAAATCTGCAGGTTATAGGGTCACCCGAGGGCAGGTTTCCACCATATTCTCTCTTCCACTTGCCCAGCTTCAC
>JACBKR010003293.1:0-30026 GCA_014218235.1 Colocasia esculenta
AGACGTGATTTAAGTGTGCCTCCCAAGAGATATTGTCCCCATGCTTGGGGTTTTGTCCTTAAAAGGGCCCTCTTGGGAGAAGAGGTGAGGCTCTTGCTGATAAGCACACACTTGTTCTCACTATCTTTCAATGTGGGACTAAAGAATACCTCTACACAGCCCCCCAGTGAGGATAAGGGTGTGCGGGTCTCATGAAGATGAGACGCTCGGGTAGTAGGGCTCATGGCCTCTCGTTCGTTCCCACAGACGGCGCCAATGAAGAGACGTAATTTAAGTGTGCCTCCCAGAGTATTGTCCCCATGCTTGGGGTTTTGTCCTTTAAAAGGGCCCTCTTGGAGAAGAGGTGAGGCTCTTACTGATAAGCACACCTTGTTCTCACTATCTTTCAATGTGGGACTAAAGAATACCTCTACAGCTGCCTATGACAATTCCAAGAGGGTTGCCAAGGGAAAATTTTCTCTTCAGCTGGAAATAGGACCTGTTACTATGTCTTAAGAGTTCCTAGTCTTAGACGTCGATCCGGCCTATAAGGCCATTCTCGGTTGTCCTTGGTTAGAGCAAACTCTAGGGGTCCCTTCCACCGCCCATCATGCTTCAAGTTTCCATTCAATGGGCGGGTCATCAAAATCAAGAGCATCCCTACTGTAGAAACCATCAACTCCATCACATCGAAGCAGATGACACACCTTTTCATTCCAGACAAGGGGAAGAAACCCATTATGTCCATCATCGATCTTCCATCTCCCCTTGATTTGAACCAACTTCCTTCATCGACGAAGAGTTTGAAATTGCACAATGTCCTCAAGGGAAAGGTTGGGAGGTGATGGCAAAGATCGGCTATATCATGGCCGAGGGTTGGGTAGAGACAAGCAGGGTCCTATTAGTAATGTCCAAGTAAAGAGATTGTTAGCTAGGGCTGGTTTGGGATTTCATCCCAACCCTATTCATCCAGGATAGCATCAACAGTGGTGGGAGGTTCCTGAGCTCCTACCGAGGGACACAGGTACCACTCGTCAAAACCTCTACTCCCCAATGTTGTTCCCTTCTCACAACCTGAGGTCCTAAATGTGTCATGGTGTTGACTTTCTCCTGGGACTTGGAGGTGAGGGTTGTTGTTGTTCTGGTGGTTGGGGGTTCTGCACTATACCCAGGTCCCTTCTTGTCAACCTAGACTTGGCAATGGCTACCTTGACATCGTCCCCATTAATCCTACCCTAATCATCATGTCATACACCCAGTCACAGAGGTGACACAATTGTGAATTTCATGACCGGGGGCCCTGTGATAAGGACAATACTTTGACATGTCGGCCCTAGGATGCACACCCTCCTTTTGTAGTGGAAGTTGGATGGCATCGCAAGACATGAGGGCAAAGAAAATGTCCCCGAGGGTTTCAGGGAGAGCAAGATAGTGGGACCTTTTGGGACCCGGACGGGTGTATCTAGAAGGTGGAGGAACAGCTGAATAGGGCCTGGAGGGATGTGATGGAAATTTGTGGGGATTGGAGGTGGGAGTAAAGGTGGAGGGTTTGTTAGGGGGCCTTAGTGGCTGACTGTAGGCACTGATGGACTCATTGACGGTCACCCCTCGGTGGTAGGTGCCGCGGGAACCTTACATCCCTTAGGCTTCCCTTCAAAGAATGGTGGTAGAGAGGAGTCTTTGATTTGGTTTTGAACTACCCTAGCTCAATTGTAAAGATGTGCAAAGGAGGGAAACTCACAAAGCATCAATATGGATTTGAGCAAGGGAGTGGTATTGTCACTATCATGGTGAGGCTTGGGACTCCGGGATGGGGAGGTCGGCCCTCGAAGCCATGGATCTCCAGCGGTTGGAAAAAGTGACAAAGTCTTCATCGGCCTCATCTTTTCTACCACTAAGTCAGGAAGTGTGGGGACTTGGGTGGCCATGTAAGAAAAGTGGGAGATGAAGCGTTCGGAGACAATGTCAAAGTTAAGTAAATCGGATGTAGGTAAGGAGGTGAACCACCTCAAAGCCTCCCCTTCTAACGATGTTGGAAGAGGTGAACCATGAGGACCCGATCATATAGCCACTGGTGAGAATCCATGAGAAAGCCGACGAGATGGAATTGGGGGTAGGATGTTCCATCATACTTGCGGTATTTCGGGGCCTTGAAACCCGGGAGAAAGTAGGCATTCAGGAGCTTGCAGTAGTTTTGGAGGGAATGAGGCTTAGATAGGGACAAAGATTCAGCTAGGAGTTTCCTAACAAAACCCTCTCATCTCAGACTTGGAGACGGATTCAGTTGGTGGGGGGTGTGGTTTGGACATAGGTGGATAGATAGAAGAGGAGTTGGAATGGGAGTTGGTGGAGGAGGGTGGGAGAAAGAGTGGAGATGGGAACCCAGGATGGGGTGACAGGCCTCGGAGTGGGCCTAGATGAAGAGGCCTTGAAAGTAGAAGGCGAAGAAAGGGAAGCCATCGCCCGAACCGTATGCTTGGAGAGCATGGGAAATGATGTCCTCGGGCGATAGCGGGACAAGAGTTGGGAGAGTTCAGGGTCATCTTGGGTTTCTTGGGAATAGGTGGGATTGACCCTCAAACTCACCTATTCATTATCAGCTTGAGAGGAAGACTGGACTGATTCTTTAGGCTGAATGTTAGAGTTAACCATTCTGACAAATCTCATCATTCACATTATCATCATATTCCAAAGCCGGATTGTTAGATATGCTGACAGAATTCAACCAAGAGTCCATTAGCACACCACCTACTAATTAAGATGATTAGGCCGATTAACTACACTATTATTAGGAGAAATATGGATTTCCACACAAACAAAGTTGTCAAACAACATCTCAAAATCTTTTAAATGTTAAAGTTGTGTGTTAACTCAACTTATAAGGTCGATTCTCTCACCTCTCACTCAAAGTCGGGTGAATGGGCTAGCTAGCTGGGAGGTAAAGGTCCTCCTGCCTCGTACCGTGAGGGAATCCACGGAATTTAGGGACCTCTGAAGTTCTTCTTGAAGCCATCTGATTTACCCGAGAGGGAATCCCCGAGTAAAAGATTGTAAATCAAGAAGGGGTTATCCTAAAATGTGTGGGGAGGCTAGAACATATGAGAAAAGAGACCCACCTTGTGACTCAAGACCAATAGTGATCAAAGAAATAGCAAACAAAAGAAAACAAAAAGAAAAAACCAAGCAAAAAATAGCTTCTGTGAAGTAAACGGCAACATAGGTGACGTCAAGTCTTCAAAACAAGTAGACGGCAAGATCGATGGACGCTAGCAAGAAGTTGATGGCACAAGATGTTGACGTTGAGAGAAACTAAACGGCACAGGAGGTGGACGTTTACCTGGGTAGACGTCATGAACTATTGACGTCTACCTGTGCGTAGGCATGAGCCCACCGTGATCGCCAAAGGAGAGCTGTGGACGTTCGGTTTCTCTGAGAAATCTTCGGATCCCCCGAACGTTGGCTCCCTCGTGGGGGTGGCGGGTGTGATGCTGGCCAGTTGAACCTCGTCTTCCCTTCTTGTGTTAACTCCCATTTGACCGAGTTGACCGAAGAAGAAGGGAAGAAAGACAAGGAAACCAACAAACAAAATGAACGGGATGTGATCGCCAGGGCTCTACCTGCGCCCAAGGAGGTGTTCAGATTGCGCCAATGGCGTGGACTCGTGAGCGGATGATGGTGGGACGCCGCGAATTTCTCCCCTTGACTGGCCAAAAGGAAGAAGATCTGCGGTGTTGCTGAAGGTATTTCCTGCGACAAAGGGAGCTCTATAAGACTTTAATTGTAACGACCCCAAGAACCGACCATCGGCCCACGCCGAGGACCCGATTTTCGCGGTTGCCGCCCACGGATCCGGAGACCCAAAAGGGCTATAATATAAGTCTAACAGAATATGTAAGGGAAGTAACATCAACTGCTAACTAGAGCACACACGTGGAAGCATAAAAGAGAGCGAGAACGCTGCGTATCGCTCTAGGGTACAGTCCCAACGCACAACTAGTACAAGTAAAAGCAGGGGGATAACAAGTCCCTTAGGGGCATACTCCGAGGGTGACGTACCACTAAGAGGGGAAACCACTGCAAGCTATGGGGACCACGACTACCGCCCTGTCTCCTTCGCCCGCGCGCGCGCCCTGTCGCTGCTGAGAAGTCTCACCTGGGAAAAAGGAGGGATGAGCTTCACAACAGAAGCTCAGTAGGGACTACCAATCTCCTACTGGCTCTAACAGGTAGTCAAAACTATGTACTTAATTAAATGACAGCAGTTATATCTTCTACCTACGAAAGAAAGTGCGGAAGCAAAGCTACTAACTAGCAATGGTGCGGAAGTACAACACGGTCGAAAAATCCGTACGAATGCTCGTCGTGACCACCACACGGCTAGTAACACAGATAGAGAGAACCCTACCTGGACAAGAAACACTAGCTACGGAAAGTACTACCACTAATCAACCGATCAGGTGCATCCATGACGTCTTATCCTCGACCCAGGTTCAAACCTCCACGTCATGTCAGAGTGAAGCAAGACACAAGTAACACAACAGTAACCGCCGTAGTCTGGCCGGCTACAGTCCCACGCTAGCCTCTCTAAGTGGTTCTGGGGCCACAAAAAGCGAGGCAGTGAGAGAAGGACTGGCTAGCCTGCACTGGGTAGAACTCGGCCGTCCTCGGTGTCCTAGGCCTAACCAAGAGAGCTTTGCAAACGACTCGACGCCGCTGTCCTAACCACTGTTTCCCCTCAACTCCAGAGTCCGTGACTCGAGTACGCTTGTCACCCCGAACGCTCCCTCTAAGGCTCACGAGGATGGGGGTCCAGGCAACAGTAACAACCTCTCTCACGAGACAGACCCTCGGTGCCGAACATCGGGTGAACGACTAGTGTAGAACCGTACTAGGGACTAGCACAAGTGCCACAGGTACAGTAAGAAGCGGAAACGGTGAAGACTCCTCAAAAACACAGAACTTCGCAAGACCTACTTGTCTCTCTGCTGTAGTCGCGACGCATCGGGCCGTCGCGAGATGCCCAACCTTGTCACGACACTATTGCGGCGGCCCAAGCCGTCTCGACCAGGTCGCGGTGGCCCTGCTAGTCGCGACATCATCACGACCTCTATAATGGTCGCGTCTTTAGCCGAGGGGGGTTCCGGTGTGATCCTCCCGGAGACCACCCCAAAACATGATACAAACACATCCACAGAGGGAGGGGAGCATGCTAAACACCACAGAAACCTTTAAGCAAGCCAAACCACTCTCAAAACCCCACAAGGCATGGATTTACAAGAATCTACGCTCGATGGAATCTCACTCAAACACGAGCATGGTTCTCACACTCCCACACCCCAAGCCACGAGAAAGGAGAACGAGGGTCCCTACCTCCAAGAGTAGAGCCGACCCGTTGGGTCCTTCACGTCGGAATAGGCACCTCCTCTCGATCTAAGCACCACGACCACGTCCCCTGCACGAACGGGACGACACCACCTCAGCACGAGCACCACGAGCGCCAAGACCATTGAGAAATCGCAAGGGAGCTCGAGAGAGGAGAATAAGGAAGAAGGTGAGCAGAGAAAATGGGGCGCAGCCTCGGTTTTTAAACCAACGCCCCCAAGACGCGACGGTTCGTCCTGGCGTGACAACGACCATGTACGAGCGGCGCGGCCATGTAGCGACAGCCAACCCCAGCGCGACCCCAAAAGTGGTCAAACCTTGAAGATCGGGAAACGGAACACGACGGCCTGACAGGTCGCGTCAACGTTGTACGCACTTGCCACCCGACACGATCGTTTTGACAGAGAGGACAGCGGTCACGTCTATCAGAAAAGCAGTCGCGACGCCTCCAGACACCGCGACAAGAACGCGACGCCCACCCCCGTCGCGACCATGTCGCGATGGCCAGGCGTGTCGCCACACAAACCATGTCATGATGGGCTCCCCTGGCGCGACCATGTCGGGACCAAGGTGCCTGTCGCGACCCTGAGGACAGAGCCAAGGGCCCAAGAGGGCCAGGTCTTACATTGATGAAGTGTGATAAACGTTCGGAAGTAAAGAAGAATGACCCAAAAGGTGAGCCCCATACCAGTTGCGGGCTTAAGAAGAGGGGTGGCCAATAGCTATGACCACTCTTCTTCCCTCCGTTTTTGGTTTGGAAAACCCATTTTGGGTGTGTAGGAGTGTGAACTACGTGCTTGGTGAGTGTGTGTGGAGAGTGACTAGCATGCAAGACTAAGGAAAGAAGAAGGGAAAAAGAAGAAGGAGAGGGAGATGATCCCTGTTTGTAGGCATTGGTGGCTGCTTTGTGGGCTCCTCTAGCTCGTGGTGAAGCCTCTTGGACGCTCCAAGTGTTAAGAAGTAGAGAGGAATGAAAGGAAGAAGCTCTCAAGGCTCAAGGTGGCTTTTCTCTCTCTTCTCTCAAGGCATCAAGGCATAAACTCGTCCAGCCTCTCCCCCCTTCCTTAGAAGGCTGAGGAGCTTCATATATAGGCAGTAGGGACGGAGCTAGTGAGCATGGGATGCTCAAGTGTGAGAAAACACACTTGAACATGTGGCAATCAAAGTACAAAGGGTAGACCAATAGGAGAGGGTCAAGTAGGACTTTTACTGGGTCAAGGGGGTGCCAAGGTGGCCCATTTGCTCGTTGAGAATGGCCCCACGCGTTGAATGGCCGAGGTAGGGGCGCAAGTAGGAGAGATTCTCGGGCAGTTCTGTAGAACAGGTAAACCCAGGTTGACGTCCATCGATGTTGCCGCCGACCCCATGCAGACTTCAACCTATGTGGATGTCAATGAGTAAACGTCAAGGGTGTGCGCTGTCAACCTGGGGTAAACGGAAATCAATGTGACGTTAACATGGGATCTGAGGTGAGTCAACAAGGAGTCAAACAAGTTTTAATGGGCCATAGACTGCGTGGGGATGGGTCAAATCTTGCATCTACATTGGTGTCAGCAGAACCTAGCTAGGGTTTAAGTCTAGCAGAACTACACTGGGGTTTGTTCCAGGAGGGTGGCTTCTTGACCTGTAACAGAAGTGAGTTTCCTTCCTACCCAGAAAGGAAGAGGACCAGCGGGAAGCTGGGGGTTTGTATATCCTTGGGAGGATCTACCCTGGTTAGTGAAATCTCAAGATTTGCTTCAGGACTAGACATAGGTCTTCTATTTGAGAAGTACCGAACCAGGATAAAATTCTCTATGTTCATTTGTGTGATTGTTTTGTTGAATTGCTTCCATACAGCTACTCTATCTACTGCACACAACAACATTCACTAACCAAAGTTTTCAAATGGTGATTTTTATTTGTATTTTTAGAAAACTATTCACCCTCCTCTAGGTTTATCCTTGCTGCCAACGGTAAGTGGGCCAACAAGTGGTATCAGAGCCAAGCTCTTTCATTCATCTAATACCAACAAGTGGTATCAAGGCACTGGCCTCTGAACTTCAAGAAGATCTAATGATCTTAGAGCAAAGATCAAATAGCAGCTCAAGGATTTGTGAAGGCCAATCTGTCAACAGACCACCCTTGTTTGATGGAGAATATTACAACTATTGGAAGACAAAGATGGAGTTTTTCCTCCAGGGTTATGATTATCAACTAGGGACTATCATTGAAAAAGGAGATCTGATAGTTCTCAACCCAAGAGAGGAGTGGATAGACAATGACAGAAAATTACTCTCATAGAACAGTAAAGGCAAGAAGCTCATTTGTTGTGCTCTAACAAGAAGTGAATTCAACAGGATCTCAGCATGCAAATCAGCTAAGGAAATGCAGGACAAGCTGAAGCTCACATATGAAGGAACCGACAAAGTAAAGGAAACTAGGATTGATATCCTGGTTACACAGTACGAAAAGTTCCAAATGCTAATAGGTGAGGCCATTACCCAATGTATAGAAGATTTACTCACATAACTAATGGTCTTGCAAGACTTGGAAGATATACAACATTGGGGATATGGTAAGAAAATTCTCAGATCCCTACCAAACCAGTGGACACCCAAAGTGACAACCATCAAAGAAGCTAATGACCTTACATTATGTCATTAGAAAAGCTCATTGGATCATTGATGTCACATGAAATCAACATGGAGTGACTATCTGCAAGCACATCTAAGAAAAATGTCACTAACGCTTTTAAAGTCATAGTTGCTCATTCCTCCTCTTCTTCTTCTAGTTCAGAAAATGCAGGCTCTGAAGACAATGATGTAGATGATGTATTGTCCAAGCTTCAGAGAATTCTAAAGAAGAAGACGAATGGATCAAAGAGGATCCAAAGAAAGAGAAAAAGAAAAAGGAACCAGTTTGTTATGAATGTAGGAAGCCTAGATATCTAAGGTCTGATTGTCAAAGGCTCAAGAAAACTGGTCAACAAGATAAATTCAAGAAGCAAAGATGTAAGACCCGGCCCTCTTGGGCCCTTGGCCCCGTCCTCAGGGTCGCGACGGGCACCCTGGTCGTGACATGGTCGCGCCAAAGGAGCCTGCCGCGACAGGCTTCAGTTCACGACGCCACCCGACCGTCGCGTTCTGGTCGCGATGGGGGTAGCCGTCGCATCTTGTCGCGGTGTCTGAAGGTGTCACAACTGCTTTTCTGATCGACTTGACCATTGTCCTATTTGTCAGAATGGCCTTGTCGAGTGTCAGTGCATACAGCATTGACCCGACCTGGTCAGCCGTCACGTTCTTGTTTCTAGGTCTTCAAGGTTTGACGCTTTTGGGGTCGCGCCGTGGGTGGCTGTCGCGACATGGTCGCGATGCCTAAGGGCATCGCGACATGCTTGTTGTCACGCCAGGCCAACCATCGTGTCTTGGGGCCCATCGGCTTAAAACCGAGGTTGCTCCCCATTTCCCCTCTCTCCCTTTCTTCCCTTCTTCTTCCTTCTTCTTCCTCCTCCGAGCTTTCTCTTCTCTGGTGGTTTCTCAGCGTGCTTGAGGTGCTCGTGGTGGGAGGTGACGCCCCGTTCATGCAGGCGGCATGATTGTGGAGCTTGGAGCGAGGAGGAGGTGGCCATTCCAACGTGAAGGTCCCAACAGGTCGGCTCTACTCTTGGAGGTAGGGACCCTCGACTCCTCTCGCCTTAGCATGCTCCCTTCCCCCTTGAGAACTGCTTTCTCCATAGTTTGGGGTTGTGGGGGTGTGAAATCATGCTCGTGTGAGTGAGGATTCCATCGAGCGTAGATTCATTGTAATCCATGTTTTGTGGGGTTTGATGGTGGTTTGTATGGTTTAAAAGCTTCCGTACATGTTCCCATGCTCCCTTCCCCCGTATGGAGGTGATTGTACAGGTTTTGGGGAGGTCTTGGAGGACTATACCGGGAGCCCCTCGGCTGAGAACGCGACCAGTATAGAATGTCATGGTCACGTCCTAATAATTGTCTATTTACCAGACATGACAGAAAATAGGCTCAAGAAATAGAATTAGGTTTTATTCATCTAACTGTTTATAACGGAAGCTTCATTACATAGTACTCCTCACTACAGTCTATAAGAGGAGCAAAGAAAAGGAAAGTTTTACGACATTTCATATCTACAATACTAAAGGAAAGTAAAATTGTTAAGCTTCTGAAGATGGGATGATCCACTCCGCACATCCCCTTATGCATTAAGCTCAGCTTGATCACCTGAAAAAGTGGAATGATATGAGCTAACTAGCCCAGTGGATTCAATCTTCTAATTAAAAGGGATTAAGATATTCGAAGGTCATAATAAGAAACTTAACTATTGTTAGTACTAAGTATCAAAGGTGGTTGGACAAAATGGCAACAAGATAATAAATGCAGAACAGAAGTACTGAGTTACGAATACATGGTCAGGATTTCATGATAACATTCATGTTTCAATTCAAATACAAAACTCATGATAGGATAACATGATGACCAATCAAGCTAGTATTTGATGCAATGCCAAGCATCCACAGATCCTTTATCGTTCCGTACGGCACTAAACGAATTCGGGTGCTCCTCCCGGGACTGGACTAGCCCCATTTGCACAGGCATATATCTCAAATGAGTCCAAAGACCCACAATTTGTCATCATAACTCACTTTGTAAAAGATTCAAGTGGGGTACACAAGTACTCATATATCTCATATAACAAAAGTTTATGAATCAAGTCACTGAATATAGAAAATGGTAACTCTATAGAAGTCAATTGTACTCGGAGATTTCAAGGGCAATTCAAAGTAAAGCATGGAAAGCATTTGGATGCTCCCATCTGGTGTTAAAGTAGTAGAAACCCAAGAGAATGAGAGAAACAACTTTCTAGGCTAACAATATGATGAACCAACAGGAGATTGGACAAAACAAGGTGCTGGAACAACACAGTGTATGTCGACAGCCAGAAGATGGCTGTCGATAGCCACTAGCTTCCAGAACCACATTTCTGGAATATGGGCAGTACTTGTCGACAGGCCAGGGTCGGTTGTCGACAGGTGAAGGCTTTCTGTCGACGGGTCAGGGCCACCTATCGACAGCTACTATGTGTTCCTGAAGGTTTTGGGTTCTGGGAGCTTGTGGCTTGTCGACAGATAGTTTCTAACTGTCAACAGTCACAAGTTAAGCTTCCAGAAATGGATCTACAACAACTCTAAAGGTTCTTTTAAATGTTCCTATGAATCCAAACATGGTTAACAACAACAAAAGGGTCTTGTTTACATCTTTAAACACTACTGTCAGGAAAGAAACAACTAGCACAACAGGAGTATGTTGGGGACAAGGAACCTATGACAGGATGATAACTGGTAGTAAAACATTTCCCAACACGTTTCCTTACATCTAATAGTAAGTTTGTCATAGACATGCTTGGACATAACATGATTAAAATCTAAAACATGACTTCAAGGATTAGAAAATAGGTCTAAGGATGTTTTGAGATTCACAGACACAATATGCACGTGGTTAAACACCTAGACATGAAGCTCTTAGCAAGAGTAGGAGACAAGATTAAGGAAAAGGAGAGAGAATCCTACCTGGCTTGAGGAAGATAAAATCCTTCTTCCCTTTAATGAGGAGTCCACAGCAGCAGGAACAGGACCAAGAAGAGTCAAAGAGGAAACAACTACTGTAGGTGCAAGAGATGAAGAGGTAGCGGCTACAGCAGTTACAGAAGAAGCAGCAGCAGCTCTTCAAAGCAGTGGTAGTAGTAGCTTCAGCAGCAACAGGAGTAGGAACAAGAGGTGGAAAAAAAAATCCCCACGATGGGTGAAAGGAGAGTTTCTATAACCTCTCAAACCCCCTTGCATGCATGGCACATCGGCCACCTATGTGTTGCGGTAAAAACCCTTTGGTTTTTATAGCAACATGTTTCCCATGCAAGCCTCAAAGCTTACACGTAGGGTAAAAACGTGTAACCCAACCAAACCCAGTGATAATAAGCCTTACGTAGCTAAAGCTACGTAAGCAAAGAAAAATAAAAAAAAATGCTTGCCGTAAATAAAAGATAATTCAGGGTCTATTTATCTTTAAATTTTTATACACAATGATGTTCATTCAAGTTGAAATTTTAACCATAAGCTAATAAGATGGTTTTACAAACTATGGTGATTTTATTTTAATTTTTAGAATTTTTTTTTCATCCAACAAAAATTACCTAGAAAATAGTTGCGTCGACTAATCTTAAAATCCGCACGTCAACAATTCCGAATATTACATTTCTGATACCAGCACATTTTTCTAGAAATTATGGTGTTCTCAGATTTTAGTTTTGTTACAGAATTTCAGTGTCGCCCTATCGGAGCACGCACATCTGAGTATGACATTTGAATAACATTTATTAATACAAATTAATCCTAAATAATGTTATTTAAATCTCATGATAGTAGTTATATTTAATAATCAAAATCTTCACATTTTGCTAATTTTCAAATAAATAAAAATTTTGGAGTGTTACAGTCGCGACCGGCAAGGTCGTCGCGACATTAGAGCGTCGCGACCTGGTCGCGACAGCTTGAGCTGCCGCGACAGTGTCGCGATAGCACTGGGCATCGCGACAGTGTCGCGACGGCCCGATGCGTCGTGACTACAACAAAGATAGGTAGGTCTTGTGAAGTTCCGTTATTTTATAGAGTCTTCGCCATTTTCGCTTCTTACTGTACTTGTGGCACCAGTGCTAGTTCCCTAATACGGTCCTACACCATCGTTTGCCTGGTGCTCGGAACCTGAGGGCTTGTCCCGTGAGAGAGGTTGTTACCATTACTAGGACCCCAATCCTCGTGCGCCTTAGAGGGAGCGTCGGGGCGACGAGCGCACTCGAGTCACAGACTCTGGAGTTGAGGGGAAAACGGTGGTTAGGATAGTGGTGTCAAGTCATTTGCAGAGCTCTCTTGGTTGGTCTGGGACACCGAGGATGGCCAGAGTTCTACCCGGTGCAGACCAGCCAGTCCTTTTTCTCACTGCCTCGCTCTTTCCGGCCCCGGAACCGCCTAGAGAGGCCAGGCGTGGGACCGTAGTCCGACCAGACTACGGCGGTTACTATTGTGTTACTGTGTTCCTGCCTCACTCCGACAAGATGTGGAGGTTTGGATCTGGGTCGAGGATAAGACGTCAGTGGACCACCTGACAGGTTGACTAGTGGTAGTGTTTTCGTAGCTAGTGTTTCTTGTCCAGGCAGGGCTCTCTCTGTCTATGTTGCCAGCCGTGTGGTGGTCACGACATGCAGTCGTACGGAGTTCCAACCGTGCTGTTTTTCCGTACCGCGCTAGTTAGCAGCTTGCTTCCGCACTTCTTTTGTAGGTATATATAATTGCTATCATATATATATATATATATATATATATTCTTCTGCCTGTTAGAGCCAGTAGGAGATTGTTAGTCCCTACTGAGCTTCTATTGCGAAGCTCATCTTTTCCTTTTTCCCAGGTGAGACTTCTCAGCAGCGGCAGGGCGCGCGTTGGGCGGAGGAGACGGGGCGGTAGTCGTCATCCCCGTAGCTAAAAGTGTTTCCCCCCTTCCAGTTGTACGTCACCCTCGGGGTATGCCCCTAAGGGACTTGTTATTCCCTGTTCTTACTTGTACTAGTGTTGTGTGTTGGGACTGTACCTAGAGCGATACGCAGCGGTCTCGCTCTTCTTTATGCTTCCGCGTGTGTATTCCTAGTTAGCAGTTGATGTTTATTTCTTTACATATTCTGTTAGACTTGTGTTATAGCCCTTCCCAGTCCGCGGATCTGGGGCGGCGACTGCAAAAATCAGATCCTCGACTTGGGCGAGGGTCGGGTCTCGGGGTCGTTATAGTTGGTATCAGAGTGAGAGTCTGACATGACTTGTAGAGGATTTAAACTGCAACAGGAAGTCCCAACAGTAGTACAAGTACACTGCTAGCGCCCAAGGGTATTGTTGACCTTGTTGGTTGTGTGCCATGCAGGACATGGCTCGCGCAGGTGTAGGCAGTCCAGAGAGTTGATGGAGCAGCAGGATGAGTCGGATACGCCTACGTAGGGGCAGATTCAGGAGGATGTGTCAGTAACGGAGTCTGTGGCACAGCCTTAGGGAGCAGCAGCAATAGGCAGGCAGCAGCAGCAGTGGTACCAGCCTCAGCCACAGCAGTATGCAGATTGGTTTCCTTTGCCGAGCATTTCTTTCGGACCTTGTACCAATGAGCATGGCAGCCTGGGCAGGCGGCAGCAGGAGGTCAGCCTCCTACCTCCCCCAGCGGTAACGGGAGCAGAAGGCAGATCCGGAGGTGGAGTAGCCAGCAGTTCAGCAGGCGTCGGGTACTGGGGAACCCGGGCCGGTCGGAGGAGGACGACTGTCACTGAGGACAGGACCGCCCTCTTGGAGTTATCTTGTGTCTCCAGCCACCGATGTTCTTCAGTGAGTATGATCCAGACAAGCAGAGAGTTGGACGCACGAGTTGGAGCACAAGTTCTAGACCATGGAGTACACCGAGGAGGACCAGGTCAGACTGGCGGTGTATCAGCTGAAGGGGCCAGCCCATGAGTGGTCGAGAGTTCAACGGCAGACCCACTTCCCAGGGCAGTGTTTGGATCAGATCACATGGCAACGGTTTTTTGGGGTCTTTCACGGCGAGTACTTCCCTGACTATGCTCGACGTGAGAGATGAGATCAGTTCCACGGGTTGGTTCAAGGTGATCTCACAGTTACTCAGTACCACTAGAGGTTTTTCCGATTGTTGAGGCATGTTTCTCATGTCGCCAGCAGTGAGCAGGCTTGTGAGAGAGAGGTTCATTGCAAGACTGAGGCCAAATTTGAGGTGGAGCGTGACTGCTCATATGTGTGCCACCTTGGGAGAGGTCGTGGCTAAGGCCACCACCTTGGAGAGAGAGACCTGGCAGCCCCAGTAGCAGCAACAGGGAGGAGCTTCTTTGAGGTCCTCACCGTACCAGCACCCCGCAGGTAGCCGTTGCAAAGTGACTTCTTCTTCTTTGGTCTCAAGCAGTTCAGGCAGTTCCGGTTTGCGCTCGAGGTTCAAGCAGATGACCACTCGTGGAGGTGGTTGGGGCAAGCAGCAGAAGTGCCAGTCGAGGTTGGTAGAGCAATCAGTTCAGTAGGGAGCTGAGTAGGGCAGGCATGAGGCAGTCTGTTACACTTGTGGTTTGACAGACCACTTCAGGAGGGATTGCTCGATGGGGCAAGTCCAGCAGCTGCCAGTGTAGTACACGTAGCAGCTACCACAGTACCAGTTTCCTCCTCAGTAGGAGGCACCTCGTCAGCAGCAGTAGGGCAGTACCAGCAGTAACCTCAGTAGTTTCGACCATACCAGTAACAGCAGCAGTTTCCACAGCACCAACAGCTGCCGCAGCAGCAGCCCCAGCAGGCGCCGATGTGGTCGTGTGATCGCTCTTACCAGGGAGCAGGCCGAGGTGTCGAACCTGGTTATAGGTACCTTGCCTATCCTGGTAGAGCTGCTCGTGTTTTGGTTGATCCAGTGCTTCCCTCTGTTTGCTTCTGAGGAGTTCGTCACACCCCTGAGAGGCAGTGTGATGTGATGGTCGATGTCCCGTCTGGTGATTACATGTGTTATTTCGATTACCTGGAGGGTGTCACAGTTGAGGTCCAGGGACACCAGTTGCCAGCTAGGTTGTACGCGTTGCATCTTTGTGACTTTGACGTCATCCTGAGCATGGACTGGTTGGAGGCTCACTCAGCTGTGGTGGATTGTTAGTGGAAGACCGTTCATTTTGAGATACCTGGAGCTCCTGTTCTCTACTTCCGAGATATCCGGTCTACCCGTCGACCTTTTATTTCCTTCTGTAGAGCTCGTCATTTGATCCGCGATGGCTGTGTAGCATATCTTACTTCTGTTTATTCCTTGGAGCCTAGCGGGTCATCGGTTTTTGATGTGCCGATTGTTTGTGAGTTCTCTGATGTTTTTCCGGAGAATCTACCTGGACTACCGCCTGAGCAGGAGGTGGAGTTCTCCATTGAGCTTTTGCCTGGTACGATGCCTTTGTCTAAGGCACCTTACCGGATGGCTCCGGCTGAGTTGCGCGAGTTGAAGTGTCCAGTTGCAGGAGTTGCCTGAGTTGGGTTTCATCCGTCCGAGTCGTTCGCCGTGGGGAGCGCCAGTGCTATTCGTGAGGAAGAAGGATGGAAGCTTGGGTTGTGCATTGATTATAGCATTGAACCAGGTAACAGTGAAGAATAAGTATCCGTTGTCGAGGATCGATGACTTGTTGACCAGTTGCAGTCAGCCAGAGTGTTCTCGAAGATTGACTTGAGGTCTGGTTACTAAAAGTTGAGGATCAGAGAGTTAGATATTGGCATGAGAGCTTTCCATTCGAGGTACGGTCACTTCGAGTTCGTCGTGATGCCATTTGGGCTCACGAATGCACCCGCAGCTTTTATGGATTTGATGCATAGGGTGTTCAGTCAGTACTGGATAGGTTTGTGGTCATCTTTGTAGATGACATTTGGTCTACTCAGCTTCTGAGAAGGAGCACGAGGAGCATCTGAGGATCATGCTAGAGACATTGCGAAGTCACCAACTGTTTGCCAAGTTCGACAAGTGCGAATTTTGGCTGAGGGAGGTGCACTTTCTCGGGCACGTGATCTCAAGTTCTGGTGTGGCAGTGGACCCTGCTAAGGTCAAGGCAGTGTTGTCTTGGGAGCAGCTCACTTCAGTGTCAGAGGTTTGCAGCTTTCTGGGTTTGGCAGGCTATTACAGAAGATTCATCCAAGATTTTTCCAGGATTACAGAGCCGTTGAACAGGTTGACCAAACTTGAGGCCAGATTTGTATGGACTGAGGACCGCGAGTGGAGTTTCTAGGAGCTGAAGATGAGGCTGACTTCAGCACCAGTGTTAGTCTTACCGTCAGGGAGCGGAGGTTTTGTGATCTACACCGATGCGTCGAGGATAGGTTTGGGTGCAGTGTTGATGCATCATGGTGGGGTCGTTGCCTATGCTTCTCGATAGCTGAAGATGCATGAGGAGAACTACTCTACCCACAATTTAGAGTTGGAAGTAGTGGTGTTTGCTCTAAAGTTGTGGAGGCACTATTTGTACGGCGAGGCGTTCGAGATCTTCACCGACCATCAGAGTTTGTAGTACATTTTCACTCAGAAGGATCTGAACTTGAGGCAGCACAGATGGATAGAGTACTTGAAGGATTACGACCTTACCCTCTCCTATCACCTAGGAAGGGCTAACATCGTGGCAGATGCTTTGAGCAGGCGTGTTCGCTTGAGTTCACTGATGGTCAGAGCGTGGAGGGTTGTTCGAGGATTTGTCCCAGGGAGTTTTCTACCCTTGAGGTGCAGAGATCGTGCAGTGATGACCAGCTTGTCAGTTCATCCGTCAGTGTACCGTCAGGTGCTAGAGGCATAGCAGGCAGACTCAGAGTTGGCAAATATTTGCAGATGCCAGATGTTGAGCTGGATGAGGACAATGAGGTTAGATCAGAGGCAGATTGTATGTTTCCAGTGATGCGCGCCAGGCGCTGTTGTCAAAGGCACACCGCTCGAGGTATGTAATTCATCCGGGTTCCACCAAGATGTACCATAACTTGAGGAGGTTCTCTATTGGCGGGGATGAAGAGGGGCGTGGCAGAGTTTGTCGCTCATTCCTTACCTGTCAGCAGGTGAGGTTGAGCATCAGCGTCCGGGTGGTGAGCTGCAGTCGTTACCCGTTCCTGAGTGGAAGTGGGACGACATCACCATGGACTTTGTGGTGGTTTGCCCCGTACTCCGCAGAGGCATGATGGCATTTGGGTGATTATGGATCGGTTGACCAAGTCAGCGCACTTTCTTCTAGTCAGGATGTCTTGGTCAATGGACAGGCTCGCCAGATTGTACGTGGACCGAGTTGTTCTATTGCACGGAACCCCAGTTTTGATTGTTTTTGTCAGAGATCCAAGGTTCACTTCTGGGTTTTGGTGCAGTTTGTAGAGAGCTCTTGGTACAAAGTTGAGACTGAGTTCAGCGTATCACTCGCAGTCAGATGGGCAGTCAGAGAGGACTATTTAGACTTTGGAGGATATGCTGAGAGTGTGCTGTTTGGACTGGAGTGGCACCTAGGAGTCGCACCTTCTGATGGTAGAGTTTGTATACAACAACAGTTACCACTCGAGCATTGGAATGGCACCATATGAGGCTTTTTATGGTCGGCTATGCTGGACACCACTTCACTGGTTCAAGGTCGGTGAGAGGTAGCTTTTGGGACCAGAGATGGTGCAGTAGTGTGTAGACACAGTCAGTCTAGTCAGGCAGAGGCTTCAGACAGTGCAAACTAGACAGAAGAGCTATGCAGATGTCCGCAGGAGGCCGTTGCAGTTCAGCGTGGGTGACCTTGTGTTTTTGCGGGTCTCGCCGACCAAGGGTGTCATGAGATTTGGCAGAAGGGAAAGCTCAGTCCCAGGTATATTGGGCCTTCCCTATCACGGAGAGGATCAGCGAGGTTGCTTACAGGTTGAGTCTTCCAGCAGAGTTAGCAGGTGTGCACATTGTCTTTCATGTATCGCAGCTCAGGAGGTACGTTGCAGATCCGTCGCACGTGTTGGATTACTCGTAGCTTGAGGTAGCACCAGACTTGTCAGTGCCAGAGTACCCGATCAAAGTGGTGGACTGCAGAGTGCAGCAATTGCGCTGGAGGTAGATTCCGCTGGTCAAGGTCGTCTGGGGAGAACGCGTTGGTGGCAAGGCCACTTGGGAGCGTGAGGATGAGATGAGAGAGCAGTTCCCTTATTTGTTTGAGTAATTGGTATGGTGTTCCTCCCTGTACTGCTTTCCATTTTAAAATCAAGTTTCTCTCTAATTTCGAGGATGAAATTCCTCTTGGGCCCTTGGCCCCGTCCTCAGGGTCGCGATGGGGGGTGGTCACGACATGGTTGCGCTAGAGGAGCCTGCCACGGCAGGCTTTGGGTCAAGACGCGCCCGGCCGTCGCGTTCTGGTCGCGACGGGGGGTAGCCATCGCATTCTTGTCGCGGCGTCTAAAGGCATCGTGACTGCTTTTCTGACCGACTTGACCGTTGTCCTATCTGTCAGAATGGCCTTGTCGAGTGTCAGGAGCGTACAGCGTTGACGTGACCTAGTCAGCCGTCGCATTCTTGTTTCCCGATCTTCGAGGTTTGACTACTTTTGGGGTCGCACCGTGTGTAACGACCCGAGAACCCGACCCTCGGCCCACGCCGAGGACCCGATTTTCGCGGTCGCCACCCATGGATCCGAAGACCCAGAAGGGCTATAATATGCATCTAACAGGATATGTAATGGAAGTAAACGTCAACTGGTAAACTAGAAGCGTACAGGCGGAATAGAAAAGAGAGCGAGACCGCTGTGTACCGCTCTAAGTACAGTCCCAACGCACGCACGCTAGTACAAGTAAAGGCAGGGAAAGAACAAGTCCCTTAGGGGCATACCCGAGGGTGACGTACACTGAAACAGGGGAGCCTCTGCTAGCTACAGGGACACAAGCCTACCGCCCCGTCTCTCTGCCCGGCGCGCCCTGCCGTTGCTGAGAAGTCTCACCTGGGAAAAGGAGGGATGAGCTTCACAACAGAAGCTCAGTAGGGACTACCAATCTCCTACTAGCTCTAGATAAGAAGAAGAATATATATATATATATATATATATATAATATATATAATAATATATATATATATATATATATATTATATATATAAATGACAGCAGTTTATATCTTCTACCTACCAACGGAAGTGCGGAAGTGAAACTACAACTAGCACGGTACGGAACGTACACACAGTCGGAAACTCTGTACGACTACGTCGTGACCACCACACGGCTAGTAAACACAGATGGAGGGAACTCTGCCTGGACAAGGAACACTAGCTACGGAAACACTACCACTAGTCAAGGTCAGGTGCGTCCACCGATGTCTTATCCTTGACCCGGGTCCTGACCCTCACGTCTCGTCAGAGCGAGGTAGGACACAAAGTAACACAACAGTATCCGTCGTAGTCTGGCGGGACTACGGTCCCACACCTGGCCTCTCTAAGCGGTTCCAGGGCCGCAAAGAGCGAGCGGCAGTGAGAAAAGGACTAGCTGGACTGCGCCGGGAAGAAGAACTCCGAAAACTGACCTCGGCATCCCAGTCCAACCACGAGAGCTCTGCAAGCGACTCAACGCCACTATCCTAACCACCATTTTCCCCTAAGCTCCAGAGTTCGCCGGTGGCTGCCAACTCAAGCCCACTCGTAGCCCAGAGTACTCTCCCTCACAGGCTCCCGAGGATCGGGGTCCCAGGCAACGGTAACAACCTCTCACGTGGGACAAGCCCTCAAGTGCCAAGCACCGGGCGAAAGACTAGTGTAGACTGCACTAGGGAACTAGCACAGGTGCCACGGGTACAGTAAAAAGAAGCAGAAATGACAAGAATCAAAAATCTGTCTCACGGCTGAGGTCGCGACGCATCGGGCCGTCGCGACATGGTCGCGATGCCCTACCCTGTCGCGATCCCGTCGCGACGGCCCGAGCCGTCATGACCAGGTCGCGGCACCCAAGAGCACCGCGATCCTATCGCAGTCGGCCAGGCCACCGTGACAAGATCGCGGCCTCTAAAGGGGTTGCGTTCTCAGCAGGGGGGAGCTCCGGAACCCTTCTTTTGGAAATCGTCCCAAAACACGAAATGGGCAAACCACAGGGGGAGGGGAGCATGCTCAACGTGCAATAAAGCCATTAAAGCGCCCAAACCACCCTTAAAGCCCCACAAACATGGATTTATACGAATCTACACTCAAGGAAAACCTCACTCAAACTCGAGCATGGAGTTCTCACACTCCCAAGCCCCAAACCACAAAGGAAACACGATGTAGAGGAGGGGAAGGGAGCATGCTTAGGGCGAGAGGATCAAGGGTCCCTACCTCCACGCGAAGAACGAACCCATGAGGGCCTTCTCGTAGGAAAGGACGCCTCCTCCTCTCTCCAAACGGCACGAACACGTCCTCTGCATGAGTAAGATGACACCACCTCAGCATAGACGCCTCAAGCACCACGATCCGCCAAGAAAACGCAAGAGAAACACGAGAGGGAAGGGAGAGGGGAAGAGAGCTAAGAGGGCAAGAGGGGGAGAATGGGCGCGCCTTCGGTTTTTTAAGCCGACGGCCCCCAGAATGCGACGGGCCGACCCGGCACGACAACTAGCGTGTCGCGACGCTCCTCGACGTCGCGACCATGTCGCGACGGTCGCCCCCGAAGCGACCCCAAAAAGGTGGTCAACCTCGAGACTGAAAAAGCAGTCACGACGCCCAGATAGGCCGCATCAACGATGCACGCGTCTGACACCTGACAAAGCCATTCTGACAGAAAGGACATCGGTCACGTTTGTCAGAAACGCAGTCGTGACCCTGTCAGACGCCGCAACAAGGACACGACGGCAACCCCCGTCGCGACAAGAACACGGCGGCCAGGTGCGGCGCGACCCAACGCTGTCGCGGCAGACCGCTCTGGTGCGACCACATCGCGGCCAGGGTGCCAGGCGCGACCCTGAGGATGGGGCCAAAGGGCCCAAGGGGGCCGGTGTCTTGTTGGTTAACTGCCATCGACTCCCTTAGGGAATCGCTGCCACTATGCTGTTATGGGGCAGCATAGTGACATCGGGGCTGGCAACCCAACCCGCCGCAGGGGTAAAACCCTGTGCGAAGCCCCTCATGCCGACCACAGCGTTGACGTGGTACTTTGCGCTTCCACCTTAAAGATTTGGCTACCGCCTTCACTACCAGCTCGAGCTTTTGGTGCAACGGTAAGGGGCTCGGTCCAACAAGTGGTATCAGAGCGAGGTTGCGGGTTCGATTCCCCCGGGTGCCGCTGGTGGGGAGTTGTTGGTTAACTGCCATCGACTCCCTTAGGGAATCACTGCCACTATGCTGTTATGGGGCAGCATAGTGACATCGGGGCTGGCAAACCAACCCGCCGCAGGATAAAACCCTGTGCGAAGCCCCTCATGCCGACCACAGCGTTGACGTGGTGCTTTGCGCTTCCGCCTTAAAGATTTGGCTACCGCCTTCACTACCAGCTCGAGCTTTTGGTGCAACGGTAAGGGGCTCGGTCCAACAGGTCTTACATCACACCCACCTTAAGATATTTCATCCTCGAAATAAAAACAACTCGGTCTCAAACTGGAAAGCAGTACAAGGAGAAGTAACATACCAATCAATCAAACAAATAGGGAAACTTCTCCAGCATCTCATCCTCGCGCTCCCCGGTGGCCTCGCCACCAACGCGGTTCTGCCAAACGACCTTCACCAGCGAAATCTGCTTCCGACGCAACTGCTGAACTCTACGGTCGACAACTCTGACCGGATACTCTGGCACTGACAAGTCTGGCGCTACCTCCAGCTGTGAGTAGTCCAACACATGTGAAGATCTGCGATGTACTCCCTGAGCGGCGAAATGTGGAAAACACTGTGCACACCTGCCAGCTCTGCCGGAAGACTCAACCTGTACGCCACCTCGCTAACCCTCTCTGAGACAGGGAAAAGCCCAATATACTTGGGACTGAGCTTTCCCTTCTTTCCAACCTCATGACACCCTTGGTCGGAGAGACCCGCAAGAAAACAAGGTCACCAACACTGAACTGTAACGGTCTCCTGCGGCTGTCTGCATAACTCTTCTGCTGACTCTACACTGTTTGTAACCTCTACCTAACCAGTCTGACCGTATCTGCACACTGCTGCACTAACTCTGGTCCCAAAAGCTGCCTCTCTCCAACCTCGAACCAGTGAAGAGGTGTCCTGCATGGGCGACCGTACAAAGCCTCGTATGGTGCCATTCCGATGCTCGAGTGATAACTGTTGTTATACGCGAACTCTACCATCAGAAGGTGTGACTCCCAAGTGCCACTCCGGTCTAAACAACACGCTCTCACATGTCCTCCAATGTCTGAATAGTCCGCTCTGACTGTCCGTCTGTCTGAGAGTGGTACACTGTGCTGAACCTCAACTCTGTACCTAGTGCTCTTTGAAGACTGCGCCAAAACCCTTGTGAACCTCCTCTGTCGGAGACGACTGAAATTGGGATCCCGTGCAATCGACTCACCCCTCTGTATCACTGGCTAACCTGTTCACTGACCACGACATCCTGATCGGAAGAACAATATGCTGCCTTGGTCAAACGATCCACAATCACCCAAATACCACGTGCCCTGCGGGGCGGGGCACCAACCCACTCCACTCGGATGGGCCGGGAATGGCAACGCGGCAACAATGCGTGCTCAGCGCGGCCACCTGCCAGGTAAGCCAAGGCGACGCGACGAACTCCACGCCCCTCTTCATCCCTGCCACCATAAAAACCTCCTCAAGCAATGGTACATCTTGGTGGAGCCCAGATGAATAGCATACCTCGATCTGGTGTTTGAGGATCGGATATTCGGTTATGGCAAAGCTAGAAGGGGGGGTTGAATAGATTTGCAGCGGAAACTTAAGCAATTTGAAAATTACTTCTGATTAAAAGATCTACTCAATCAAAACCCCTTTGATCTGATGTTGTGTGTGAGCAAAATAACAAGTAGTATGTAGACGAAATCCCTAGCATGCATCTAGCGCAACATAATGCAAACCACAAGTCAACCACAGTGCACAAGGGATTTTTAGGTGGTTCGGAGATCACACCATGTGACTCCTACGTCCACCCCTCACACAGGAGACACACTACTCAAGAACTGAGTACAACACACACATGAGCACAATGGCTCAACTACACACACACGCTAGATCAAGTCCACATAGATCAGATCCTCTAGCCTTGATCTGACCAACACCCCACACATTGTCTGATGCAAACATGCAATCAGAACAACACCCACACGTGATCAAGCACAAGGAACGCTTGAACCACTACCACACACACTATCTATACACAACCCTTGTACAGATCACAAACCACACACTTCCACAAAATCCACGCACTGATATCCAATCAATACACACACACAGAGATTGGTGAAAAATATGGAAGAGGAAGAGTTTTGAGATATAGAAACAAATCCAGATGAAGAACTCTTCAGAGAGTTCGTCCAGAAGACTTCAAGCTTCACGTCGTTGAAGACCACGAGATGATGGAGAAGCTTGACTTCAGAACGAACTGGCTTCAACTCCTTGTACGAGATGATCTCTCTTTGAATGATCTGGAGTTCTGAAGCAGAGCAGCAGGAAGAGAGCCTTCTTCTTGACCTTTGCTTAGGGTTTTGGTATGGTGTCTTCTTGCTGCGAAAATAGCCTCATATGATCCATATATAGTGGTGTCCAAGCATAGAGAGTCATGCTAAAAGAAAACACCAAATATAGATCATATCCCAGCCATTAGATCTTCCCAAACTCTGTCTGTCGACGCCGACTTGCTGTTGTCGACAGGTGCTGACAGGTTTGCAAAATCCAGAAGACTGGCCTTCCGGGAAACCATTTTCTGTGTGTATTTGTCGACAGGCGAAAATCATCTGTCGACAGGTGCACTATTCATCTGTTGACAGATGCACTATTCATCTGTTGACAGGTGCACTATTTTAGCAACTTGTCTTGTTCTTTTGCACTTGGATTTTGGGCTTTGTCTTGCATGGAATCTCACCTACATTTAAGAACATTATTAGTGAGATATAATGAACATATAAAAGAACAAGTTAAACATGTTTTTCTTGATTAGCATTTTCTTTTCTTGATTAACATTTGCTTGACTTAACATTCTCATTATGTTTCACATTTCACATCACATCAAGTGTATTGTTAATGAAATCTCATCATAAAAAACAAACAACCATTATGTCAACTTAACATTCTCATGTAAACCCAACATTCTCCCACATGAGAACCCAACACTGTGAGCCTCTGACAAAATTGCCTGGCGCGCCTCCTCAGGAACGTACAAGCGGCCTCTGAATCTGACCTTGTTGTCCTCGTCGAGCTCACATCTGGCATCTGTAAAATGTCTGCCAATTGAGGGTCTGCCTGCTGTGCCTGCACACCTGCCTGAGTACTGACGGCCGAACTGACAACTGCTGGCTCCTACTCACGGTCTCTGGTCCTCGATGGAATGAACACTCCCTGGGACAGCTCCTCGAACAGCCTCCACTCTCTGACCATCAGTGAACTCAAGCGCATGTGCCTGCTCAAAGCATCAGCTACGATGTTAGCCCTTCCTGGGTGGTAGGAAAGGGCTAGGTCGTAGTCCTTCAATATCCCATCCATCGGCGCTGCCTCAAGTTCAGATCCCTCTGGGTGAAGATATACTGCAGACTCTGGTGATCGGTGAAGATCTGAAAAGCCTCGCCATACAGGTAGTGCCTCCACAACTTGAGAGCGAACACTACTGCTGCTAGCTCAAGTCGTGGGTAGGGTGTTCTCCTCATGCTCCTGAGCTACCGAGAAGCATAGGCAACGACCCCACCGTGCTGTATCAGCACGGCACCCAAACCTGACCTCGACGCATGGTGTAGACCACAAAACCACCGCTGCCCGACGGCAAGACCAACACTGGTGCTGAAGTCAACCTCGTCTTCAGCTCTCGGAAGCTCTGCTCACAGTCCTCTAACCAAACAAACCTGACGTCCTGCCTAGTCAACTTGGTCAACGGCGCTTCTAACTTGGCAAAATCCTGAATGAACCTCCGTAATAACCTGCCAGACCCAGAACTGCAACCTCGACATAACTCGACTGCACCGATGTGGGCTGCTCCCACGACAACACGGCCTCCACCTTGGTAGGGTCCACTGCCACACCAGAACTCGAGATCATGTGCCCGAGAAAGTGCACCTCCCTCAGCCAAAATTCACACTTGTCGAACTTGCCATAAATGCGGTGACTTCGCGCAGGGTCTCCAGCACGATCCTCAGGTGCCTCATGCTCCTCCTCAGAAGCTGAGTAGACCAAATATCATCAACAAAAACGACCACAAAATGATCTAGGTACTCATTGAACACCCTATGCATCAAATCCATGAATTTGCAGGGGCGTTCGTCAGCCCAATGGCATCACGACGAACTCAAGTGACCGTACCTAGAACGGAAAGCCGTCAAACCAACATCTGACTCTTTGATCTGCATCTAATAGTACCCGGATCTCAAGTCAATCTTCAAGAAAATCGGCCTATTGCAACTGATCAAACAAATCATCGATCCTCGGCAACGGGTACATGTTCTTCACAGTAACCTGGTTCAACTACCGATAATCGATGCACAAACGAAGACTACCATCCTTCTTTCGCACAAACAAAATGGGGCGCCCCATGGCGAGCAACTCGGGCGAATGAAGCCCAACTCAAGAAGCTCCTGCAACTGGTGCTTCAACTCATGCTGCTCCGTTGGGCCATCCGATAAGGTGCCTTGGACAAAGGCATCGTACCGAGCAAAAGCTCAATGGGAACTCTACCTCCCGCTCAGGCGGCAAACCAGGTAGATCCTCCGGGAAGACGTTGGAGAACTCAGAAACAACTGGCACGTCAAGAACTAAAGATCCGCTAGGCTCCAAAGAACAAACCGAAGCAAGGTACGCCACACAGCCATCGCGGATCAAACGGCGAGCTCTACACAAGAAATAAATGGCCGACGTAGATCGGATACCTCGGAAGCAGAGGACGGGCTCTCCGGTATCCTAAACCGAACGGTCTTCCTGCTGGCAATCAACCACGGCTAAGTGAGCCTCCAACCAGTCCATGCCCAGGATGACGTCAAAGTCGCAAAGCTGCAGTGCGTACAACCTGGCCGGCAACTGGTGCCCCTCAACCTCGACTGCCACACCCTCCAGGTAACCAAAAGAACCCATATAGTCACCAGACGGGAGATCGACCATCACGTCACACTACCTCTCAGGAGCGTGACAAGGGGACTCATAGAATTCCTCGAAGCAAACACAAAGAAGCACCGGGATCGACCAAACACAAGCAGCTCTGCAAGGATAGGTAGAGTACCTATAACAAGGTTTGACGCCTCTGCCTGCTCCCGGGTGAGCGCCATCACGCACCACGAACCACGCCCACGCTGCGGTGCCTGTTGGGGCTACTGCTGCTGCGGCGGCTGCTGAGGGTACTACTGCTGCTGCTGGTACGGCTGTACTGCTGCGGCTGCGGAAACTGTTGAGCCTGCTGTTGGTACTGCACCCGCTGCTGATGATGCAGTGCCTGCTGCTGAGGAGGGTACTGGTACTGGGGTGGCTGCTGAGCGTACTAACTAGCTACTGCTGCTGCGGGGCTTGCCCCATGGGGCAATCCCTCCTGAAGTGGCCTGGTAAGCCACAGGTGTAGCAACTGCCTCCTGACTGCCCTACTCAGCTCCCTGGACAACTGACTGCTCTGCAAACCTGGACTGGCACTTCTGCTACCGGCTCTGACTGCCCCCGTGAGTAAACAACTTCCTAAACTGCGAGCGAATCCCAGCGCTGTCGGAACTGCCCGAGCCGGAGGAAGAGGAAGTGGCACTACCGCGGCTACCTGTGGGTGCTGGTAAGGTGAGGACCTGGAAGAGGCTCCTCCCTTGCTGCTGCTGCTGCTGCTGAGGCTGAGGTTTCCAGGTCTCTCTGTCCAAGGCGGTGGCCTTCGCCACGGCCTCTCCCAAGGTGGTACACATGTGTGCCGTCACAACCCACCTCAGGTCTGGTCTCAGTCCTGCTATGAACCTCTCTGCACACGCCTAATCGCTGTCTGCAACATGAGGCACATGCCTCAACAACCGGACAACCTCTGGTGGTACTGGGAACTGTGAGGTCGCCCTGAACCACACGTGGAACTGGTCCATCTCTCACGTTGAGCGTAGTCGGGGAAGTACTCGCCGTGAAAGACCTCCAAAAACCGCAGCCAGTGATGTGATCCAACCTCTGCCCCTGGAAGTGAGTCTGCCTCTGAACTCTCCACCACTCATGGGCTGCTCCCTTAAGCTGGTACACTGCCAGTTGAACCTGGTCCTCCTCAGCGCATTCCATGGTCTCGAAGATGCGCTCTAACTCATGGGTCCAGCTCTCTGCCTTGTCTGGATCATACTCACTGTGGAACATCGGTGGCCGAAGACGCAAGAACCTCTCTAGGAGAGCTATCCTGTCCTCCGTAACCGTCGTCCTCTGCCGCCCGGCTCGGGTACTCCGTGCCCGACCGCTACTGACCCTCTGGCTGCTCCACCTCTGGCTCTACCTGCTGCTGCTCCGGTACCGCTGGGGGAGGTACCGAAGGCTGAACACCTGCTGCTGCCTGCCCAGGCTGGTACGCTCCCTGGTACAAGTTCCTAAAGAACTGCTCGGCCATAGGAAACCAGTCTGCATACTGCTGCGGTTGAGGCTGGTACTCCTGCTGCTGCTGCCCACCTACCGTTGCTGCTGCCGCTGCACCCTGAGGCTGTGCCACTGCCATCTCCGACACCTCCTCCTGGACCTGCCCCTGCACGGCATAGCGGACTCATCCTGCTGCTCCACCAACTGTCTAGCCTGACTGCGCCTACACTGAGCCATGTCAAAACTGCATGGCAACACAACCAACAAGGTTAACAAAACTACTCGGCGGCTAGAAATGTACTTGTACTACCGTTGGGACTTCCTGTTGCAGTCTAAATCCATTATAAGTCCTGTCAAACTCTAGCTCTGATACCACTGTAACGACCCGAGAACCTGACCCTCGGCCCATGCCGAGGACCCAATTTTCGCGGTCGCCACCCACGGATCCGAAGACCCGGAAGGGCTATAATGTATCTAATAGGATATGTAACGGAAGTAAACGTCAACTGCTAAACCAGAAGCGTACAAGCAGAAATAGAAAAGAGAGCGAGACCGCTGTGTACCGCTCTAAAGTCCCACGCACGCACGCTAGTACAAGTAAAAGGCAGGGAAAGAACAAGTCCCTTAGGGGCATACCCCGAAGTGACGTATACTAACAAGGGAGCCTCTGCTAGCTACGGGGACCATGCCTACCGCCCCGTCTCCTCCACCTGGCACACGCCCTGCCGCTGTTGAGAGTCTCACCTGGGAAAGGAGGGATGAGCTTCACACAGAAGCTCGGTAGGGACTACCAATCTCCTACTGGCTCTAGATAGGCAGAAGATATATATATATATATAATAATGACGGAAGTTTTATATCTTCTACCTACCAACGGAAGTGCGAAAGCGAAACTACAACTAGCACGTACGGAAAGTACACACGGGTCGGAAACTCCGTACGACTGCTCGTCGTGACCACCACACGGCTAGTAAACACGACGGAGGGAACTCTGCCTGGACAAGGAACACTAGCTACGAAAACATTACCACTAGTCAAGTCAGGTGCGTCCACCGACGTCTTATCCTCGACCTGGGTCCTGACCCTCACGTCTCATCAGAGCGAGGTAGGACACAAAGTAACACAACAGTAACCGCCGTAGTCTGACCGGACTACGATCTCACGTCTGACCTCTCTAAGCGGTTTCGGGGCTGCAAAGAGTGAGGCAGTGAGAAAAGGACTAGTTGGACTGCACCGGGAAGAACTCCGAAAACTGACCTCGGCGTCCCAGTCCAACCACGAGGCTCTGCAATTGACTCAACGCCACTATCCTAACCTGTTTTCCCCTAAGCTCCAGAGACCTGGTGGCTGCCAACTCAAGCCCACTCGTACCCGAGAGTACTCCCTCAACAGGCTCCCAAGGATGGGGGTCCCAAGCAAAGGTAACAACCTCTCACGCGGGACAAGCCCTCAAGTGCCGAGCACGGGCGAAAGACTAGTGTAGACCAGACTAGGGAACTAGCACAGGTGCCACGGGTACAGTAAAAAGAAGCGGAACGACAAGAATCAGAAATCTGTCTCACGGCTGAGGTCGGACGCATCGGGCCGTCGCGACATGTCGCGACGCCCTACCCTGTCGCGATTCCCGTCGCGACGGCCCGAGCCGTCGGACCAGGTCGTGGAACTTGAGAGCACCGCGATCCTATCGCGGTCGGCCAGGCCACAACGATAAGATCGCGGCCTCTAAAGGGGTCGCGTTCTCAGCAGGGGGGCTCCGGAACCCTTCTTCGGAATCGTCCCAAACACGAAATGGGCAAACCACAGGGGGAGGGGAGCATGCTCAACGTGCAAGAAGCCATTAAAGCACCCAACCAACCTTAAAGCCCCACAGACATGGATTTATATGAATCTACACTCAAGGAAAACCTCACTCAAACTCGAGCATGGAGTTCTCCAACTCCCAAGCCCCAACCAGAGAGGAACACAATGTAGAGGAGGGGATGGGAGCATGCTTAGGGCGAGAGGATCAAGGGCCTACCTCCACAGAAGAACGAACCCGTGAGGGCTTCTCGTAGGAAAGGACACCTCCTCCTCGCTCCAACGACACGAACACGTCCTCTGCACGAGCGGGACGACACCACCTCAGCACAGACGGCTCAAGCACCATGATCCGCCAAGAAACCGCAAGAGAAACACGAGAGGGAAGGGAGAGGGGAGAAAGAGAGCTGAGAGGGCAAGAGGGGGAGAATGGGCGCGCCTTTAGTTTTTAAGCCGATGGCCCCCAGAACGCGACGGGCCAACCCGGCGTGACAACTAGCGTGTTGCGATGCTCCTCAGCGTCACGACCATGTCGCGACGGTCGCCCTCGGTGCGACCCCAAAAATGCGGTCAAACCTCAAAGACCGGAAAAGCAGTGGCGATGCCCAGACGGCCGCGTCAACGCTACACGCGTCTGACACCTAACAAGCTGTTCTGACAGAAAGGACACCG
>JACBKR010003294.1:0-30077 GCA_014218235.1 Colocasia esculenta
GCCCAACAACTGCAATGCCTAAGCCATAGCCTCACAGGCACATTACTACAATAACTGGTCGCCTAAGCTACAGGCCACACAAATAAACCTCTGCCTAGGCCACAAGCTTCACAGGAAAACCTCCAAACATGAGTAACGAGACTGCTACTTAAGAGCTGGTCCATTATACCCCAAACCTCGATATGTCGAAAGCCACGCACAAGGTAGCAGGACTAGCTACAATGGGCCAATCCATCACACACTAAAACTATAATCGGAAGTTTACTTGAGGAAGGGTAGAACACAACGAGTGGAAGGTCTCACCACACGACCTCCACGAGCACAGCTCCACCTCAACACCAAAAAGACTGTACCACATGTACCACGAGAAATCGATACCCACACAGGGTACAAGTACCTACCACCACGAGGTACCACCACAAAGTCTCAGTACAACTGTGCCTCCTACCGACACCACAACGGGTTAAACCACAATCAATGAATCATATACACAAGCCACGACCACTGGCAAAGCACGTGTCAGAAAGGAATGACGCCACCACAAGGAACGGACTACTGGTTCTGACGCCAACATCCAACCCGGACAACACAACACAAGAACTACCTCTCAGTCTCGGGTCCACTGCCGCTCCACAACCACAAGCCAAAGAATAGTGGAGACCAACCAACACCCACCTGCAGGTCACACACCCCGTAGGACCATGCCTGGCACCTTTAGAGACTCCGGCCCGAGCTCCTTAAAGTGAAGCATTGGAAACAAGACTAGCTGGGAACCAGTGTCGACTACTGGTGTCCATACCCCCAACCACGAGCGCGCTACAAGCGACCGCACACCCACAAACACAATCGCTGCCCTCTGTCATCTTTCCCTGAGCCTGACGTACAACTCAAACACATGAGTGACTGAGAGAAGAGCTACAGCAAGCTAGGGAGTGAAACTAGGGAGAGAAAGATCTACAATAAGAATATCTCTCAGAACACACTAGCTCTCCAAAATGTTAAAAATAATAAAAAGCGGAGAGCAAGAGCTACAACAAGCTAGGGAGTGAAACTCAGGGCTCTTCTTTCTGATGCTCGTAGGGTGTAAGTTGGAACCTCAAAAGTTCAAAAGTTATGCTTTACGGAGTCATCAGTCTTCCTATATATCCTTCTAAAATCTAATAAAATATATATCCGTTGAAGTGTCTGTTGTCTCTAGGTTGGATGCTCGTTAGCTGCATGGTTCGTCGAGTACGACACGGTGTGCTTGCAGTCATTTATGCTTTACGCTCCATACACACAAGGAGAGGATCCATCTTGATATCCTTCAGCTTCTATTTTGTCCAACATTGTATGACATGGTACTGGCAGGACCTGCACACATTAAATGCCAAGGCATAGACAACTATACTGTCTCTTGCTGTCAGCCAACGTTAGAATTCATGTAGTAAGACTATTCACCAAAATAGAAATGTCATTCTGCTTTCTGAAAAGTGTTTCTTATAAACATAAGAATAGAAAGCAACGAGCAGATGATGTGAACATTCATAATAAATGCAAGGATATTTGAGAAACACGCAGGAAGACTTTGCCTTTCATGATATTTGAAAATATGCATGAAGTCATGAAGTCGTTGTGATAATGAAATAGTTGTTCACTTATGAAATCGTTGTGTGAACAAGTAAGTCGGTGTTTATGTAATCGTTATTCATCCATAAACAAATCGATGTGAATACAAGTCGTTATATAGATATAAGCAAGTCGTTACAAGCAAATCAGTGTGAGCAAATCGTTGTTTCTCACATAAGAAAATCATTACAGGTATCGAATCGTTGTTTTACTTATCGAATCGATGCAGTGATCAAATCGTTGTTTGCTTTATCGAATCATTACACTGACCAAGTTGTTATTGTGACTTATCGAATTGTTACAGCAACCAAATCGTTGTGTAACTCATCGAGTCGTTACAGCGACCAAATCGTTATGTAACTTGTCGAATCGTTGTGGTGACCAAGTCGATGTGAAACTTATCAAATTATTATGGCGACAAGTCGATGTGAGACTTATCAAATTGTTATGGCGACCAAGTCTTTATGTAACTTATCAAATCGATGTGAAAGCAATCGTTGTGTTACCAAATCGTTGTTTTTACTTAACACAGTCGTTGTGAACCAAATCGTTGTTCTCACTAAACAAATCGTTGTGAGGGCAAATCGTTGTTCCACTTACAAATCGTTGTGAGAGCAAATCGTTGTTCTCACTTAACAAATTGTTGTGAGAGCAAATCATTGTTCTCACTAGGGAAACTGATGTGTACTTCGAAAAATCACATGCTCTGAACTTTAAACCTACAGTGTAAGATTTACTTACAAGTTTTGCTTGATTTTGCCTGGTTTATTTCCTATGACTAAGCTTCATAAGACCTTGTTAGATAATACTTGTTGAAGTTTTGTTAATCACCAAAATAGGCAATAAATGAAATTATATGGGGATGACTGATCATCAATCTCCCCCTTTTTGGTGATGACAAAACATAACATAGCGTAGAAAGTTCTAAAATAATGTAAGTAAATTTGTAGAATAATTCAAGAAATGTATTTCATAATAGTTATTTTTCTCCCCTTTTTGTCATTAAGCAAAAAGATAACATAATGAGACAAAGAAAGAAGAGAAGAAAGATAAAGGGAGCAAAGGAAAGCATTTATATTACTCCTTGGAGGGTACAGGAAGATAGAAGGCAGGAGACAAAGAGAGGCATGGCGGGTTATGATTGGCCAAGCCTTGCGTTCCTGCTCTTCAAAATAAGACTGAAATGCTCCATACTCCATAGAATATGAAGGTCCCATGACAGGAGCCATCTTCTGGATGTGTAGCTTCCTATGTGCTGAAATGAAGGGGCCATACGCATCCTGGCCAAGAGACATCATGAGGTGCGGAAGGAGCCAAAGCTGGCATACTGGAGGAACTAATCCATGGAAATGGATAGAAATTCTGATTTTCCGACAATTCCTTTTTTCAAAAATGAAGACTTTGTACCTCTCGACCCATTTAGCAAGGGCTCTTGAACTAGATGAATGGAGTTTGCATCCAAAAGGCTTCAATAGAGAGAAAGGGTTTGCCTTCCTTGAACAATTAACTGTTCAGGGCTTCCAACTGAAGGGCTGATTGATTGTAATACTTTTCCCAATCAGTGGGAGAAAGCCTTTCACATTCAGATAATAATGGGGCAAGAACTTCAGACTTGATAAAGCCCCGATGATATTCCTCGAAAGAGAAATCGCTGGAAGGAAGGAAGACGACCCTGCTGAGCTGCGATTCTACCCATGACTCGTGCAAACTCTCAAGATAAAGAACCCCTGAAGAGTCCATGACCAAAGAGTGCATTTTGGGAGGTATACAGGCTCAGGTATCTACAGAGTGGCAAAATCCACTTTGAAAGCAGATTTTACAGGCTGTTCAGCTATTAGCAGGGCAATGGATCCCCGAACTGCCCCACTTGGACTTCAGGCAAACGGTGTAGATACCGATAATCATTAAATAGCTGGAAGTACCGGATGAGTTTTGACTTCTTTTTGAATGAAGGCCCCCAGGTATTCTTGTGGTGAATCTCAAACCACTCAGAGAGAGTGAGTGGATGATCCCTGGGAGGGAATATGGTTGACTGAGCTCGAAGAAATTGTTGTATAAAGACTTGTGGCCCTGAGCCCACTGATCTTCAGATTACATTCTCATTTGGAAGATTTTGGACTAATCTGCTTTTGAGATATGGCAATAAGGAAGAACAATTTGGAGGTGGTCGGTGAGATTGAGATGGGGAAGACCAAAAAAGATAGCAAAGGTGCACTTTTGGAAATATTCACATAGATTGGTCTCCTTCGATTTTCAACAGTGAGGGAGAACCAAAGAGGAGGAAATTTAGGTTCAGAGGGGGAAGAAAGACTTTGAGAAGGTTTTCTCTTTTTAGAAACAGGACTAGAAGAGTCAGTCCTGTGGACATGAGAACCAACTTCCAGGACTGAGCGGATTAAGCTATTTCCTGCTCATCTTCGAATTTATGAAGAAAAGGACCCTCAAGTTGGGTACTTTCAGTAATATAATAACAAAGATGGAGGTTAGGAGGATGAAACAAAACTGAGAGTTGGGAGGAGGTATAGTGGATGGTCCAGCTGAAGAGGGACCAGAGGAGGAAGCTCCAGCTGATGATAAAGTTGGAAGTGCCTTACTGGTGAAGAAGGAGGAGGATATGTGTGGAGGAAGAGAGATATGGTGAGGAGGTGGCAGGAAATGGGGTAGGGAAGAAATGGGTTTACGAATAGGTTGTTGAAGGTGGCAGGAGTTAGAGGAGCAGTGGTGGATGAGGGTGGAGAAGGAGGGGCAGGAGTTTGAAGAGGAGAAGAAGTGGGCTCTGGGGCTACAGCCTATTCTTCAGCTCTTATTGGCTCAGCCACTGATTCCACCGGCCCTAATGGCCCAGACTCATCCACTGCTGGCCTTGGGAGATCTGACTGCTTATCCGACGGCCCTGATGGCCCTGATGCTGCCTGATCTAGCTCAACCTGTCTAGAATCTTCACCAATATTTGGCTCTGATGGCCCAACTGCCTCTGCTTCTTCAACCCTTGGCCCTGACGGCCCTGACTGCTCAACGTCACTGCCCTGATGGCCCAAACTACTGGCAGGAACTGCAGGAGAAGGAGCAGGAGGGGCAGGAGTGGATGTGCCTTCAAAAGATCTGAGAGAGTAGCTATTGAATCCTTTATGCTACTCAGCTCACTTCTCACCCATATGACTCATTTTGAACCATTCCATTTTCCTTTGCTGAAGTGCTCTGACTGATGAAAATAAGCTATATCAGATGGACAGGCAGAGAATCTGACATTGAGCATCCAATATATCAATAATCGGCTTCATGTTGATTTTTAGCTTCTTCTTCTTTAGCTTCCTGTGGGGCTACCTTGTGAGGAGAGGAACTCAGGGCTACACCTTTGCTTTTATCAGAAGCCCTAGCATTGGGCTCCACATGATCACATAAACCTCTTCTTCATCTGAGGTGCTTTCCACAACACCTTCCTCAAACTGTTCAACAGGGGCACTAGCTGTGTGCACCCCTTGATTTTCTTCTGCTTCCTTCTCAACTCCATGATCCCCCTCAACGAGAGCATCTACCATCTATATATATGAGCCAATAACTCTTGCTCCCCCTGAATGGGAGCTTCTTCAATTTGAACAGCTTGTTGCTCCCCCTGAGTGCTGGTAATTGATTCCGAACATCTCTAAGCACAGAAGCTACACAGAGGAGGGAGTAACAACCTCTAATGATTGTCCAATGGGCTCAATATGCTCTGGAGGTATATCCTCTATTCTGCTTTCACTGACTACAAAATCTTCAACTCTGACATCCGCTGCTGCTGCTCTTTCTTGCTCTTGATGGACTTCTGGCAACTCTGCCCTGACTTCCTCTTGTTTTTTCTTGTACATCTGAACGCACTGCTGCTGCCACTGCCTGAGCTGCTTCTTCTTCTGCTTTAGGGACTTGGACTTCTTGGGCTTCTCCCATGATGGCCTCACCTTCAACTACTGAGGTTTTGGTCCATACCCCTGCTACCAAGAGAAACCACTTTTCTTCAAATTTCTTCCCCTGATAGCCTGGCCCATCTTTTCTAACACTTCACCAGTTAATTTGATGTTAAAGTGTTTGGAAAATCTTAGTTAACAGATGAGCATACGGAAGGGACACTTTGAGCTTGTTCTTCTTGTCCCATATCACTGTAGATGCAGACTTCATCCTCTCGATAATTACCTCTGCCATATTAATATCTTGGTTGTGGATGGTCCAGAACATCATATCTGAATCTGCCTTGGTGCATGAGGAGAAAGTTGCGCTTCTTGGAATCAAAATCTTGCAAACTATAAAATGTAAATCGATTGAAATCAATTAATTGTTGATATCGATCTTCCCATCTTTCAACTTGTACTCAGTACCGATAATCCCCATCCTTTGGCATGGATATCAACACTATCTACCCCACTTATCGACCGGCGGTAGATACCTCAAACAAGCTAGCCAGCAAGTCATGTGTAATATGATGGGGGTACCTTTGACTGTGGAAGTCAAGGACCCATCTTCTACGGATTTCAACACACATAGAAACTTTCACTAAATCTGGATAACTTACTTCAGAAACATTTGCCATCTTCAACCACTTCATCCTCTGTATAGTTGCCACTACACTGTGCATTCCATTCTTTTCCCAAATCAGCCATGTCCACTGCCCTGTTGCCACACAGCGTCAACTTCACTGTTGTAAACCGCTCTTGCTGCTCTGCTGAGAGGAACACAGTGCTGTAATCGCCACAGTGGTCGGACACCTCAGAAACTGCCATGGAATTGAACGGGGAAGGATTCTGGATGATCGTGGAAGGAGTGGAATAGTAACCCCCAAGAAATTTTGGAGCACAACAAAGATTTTTTTTGAAATCACACAAGGAAGATGCCGGAGGTCGATAGGGTTTATCGTTCCAGGCGAGTCGAAAGAGATGAAGAGGGAGGTGAATCGGTATGGCATAGATTTCAGGATAAAAAGAAAGGTAAAGTTGCTTCTGAAGGGACGACACAGTAAATTGAAAACGACAAAAGAGGATGATTTCGCAATAGAAAAAGTCTTAAAATAGCGAACCGTCAAGGCTAGTTAGATGCAGCAATAAAGAGATTTTCTTGATTCCAGGGGAGATAATAATCATTATTCTGAAATATTATTATTTCAGTTAAATGCAGAAAGATCTATTACAAATTACACATGCCTAGCTCCCTTCTAAGAGACGTAATCTCTCTTCGGGTAAGGCCTTTGTAAAGATATATGCTAACTGATTTAATGTATCTATAAATGAAATTTTATATTTCTATTAGCTACATGATCTCTTAAAAATGATATCTAACCTTTATATGCTTGGTCCTTGAGTGCTGAACTGGATTTTTGGTGAGATTTATTGCACTAGTGTTGTCGCATAGCAAAGGGATTGTCTTGATGTGCAGTCCATATTCCTCAAGCTGTTGTTTAATCTATAGAAGTTGAGTGCAACAGCTTCCAACAGCCACGTACTCAGCTTCAGCTGTTGATAAAGCTACTGAATTTTGTTTCTTTGAGGATCATGAGATCAGACATCCTGCAAGGAATTGACAACAACTACTGGTGCCTTTTCTATCTACCTTGCATCCAGTATAGTCAGCATCAGAATATCCAAGTAAATTAATTTCGCATGACTTTGGATACCATAAACCTAGATCATGAGTTCTGGCTAAATATCTAAAAATCCTTTTGACAATATTAAGTGAGATTCGTTAGGATCACCTGATATCTAGCACACACATACACTAAATAAAATATCAGGTCGACTCGCAGTTAAATAAAGTAATGAACCTATCATACCTCTGTAGACCTTTTGATCTACTTTCTTACCGTCTTTATCACTGTCTAGTCTTGTTGATGTGCTCATTGGTGTAGACAGTGGTTTTGCATTTTCAAATCCAAATTATTTAATAACTCCTTGGTGTATTTGGCTTGACATATGTGTGTGCCTTCTTTGCCTTGCTTGATTTGAAGTCCAATGAAGTAGTTAAGCTCCCTCATCATGCTCATTTTGAATTCTCCCTGCATAAGCTTTTCAAAATACTTGCAAAGAGATTCATCAGTAGATCCGAATATTATATCATCTACATAAATTTGCACAAGCAATATATTTTTGACTTTTGATTTAATAAATAAAGTACTATCTACCTGTCCTCTGATAACCATGATTTAATAAAAATGCACTAAGCCTTTCATACAACCAGCTCTAGGTGCTTGCTTTAAACCATACAATGCTTTATGCAATTTAACGACATGATTTGGAAAATCCACATCATCAAAACCAGGAGGTTGTTCTACATAGACTTCCTCCTTTATGAAACCATTTAAAAATGCAGATTTAACATCATTTGAAAAGGTTTAAATCTAATGCAGATGCATAAGCAAGTAAATTTCTAATTGCCTCTAGTCTAGCCACTGATGCATAGGTTTCATCGAAATCTATGCCTTCCTCTTGGGAATAGCCTTGAGCAACCAATCTAGCCTTGTTTTTAGTGATCACACCAGCTTCATCCAATTTGTTCCTGACCACCCATTTGGTGCCAATCACAGGATGATCTGATGGTCTCGAAACAATGGACCAAACTTGGTTTCTTTGGAATTGATTAGTTCATCTTGCATGGCTAGTATCCAGATTCATCAGACAGTGCTTCATTGACTGTCTTAGGCTCTATTTGAGATACAAATGCTAGGTAATCACAAGGAATTACATACCTTTAGTTCTTACACCAACCGATGGATCTCCAATGTTGTTATCCAATGGGTGATCCCTCTTGTATCTCCATTCCTTTGGAAGATCATCATGAGATAGTTCTTTCTGTTGTAGTTCTTCCAAGGGTGGATCCTCTTTATCTTTGAGAGATGTATCCTTCAAATTCCTGGCTAAATTTTTTGCATCATCATGAGTGTCTAACATGTACAGTTTGCTCAATTAATAAACTTTGTTTATTAAATACCCTATAGCCTCTAAGGGTCTTACCCCAAAACCAATGGATCTAAACATGAACAATATCAAATAGAAGTCATGTTTCTAGCTTTCTCACTAGTATACATGTTAGACAAGACAAACATGAGAATACAACCTACACATGATTTTCTGGAAACTTAGCACAACATGATACTGGAAGAACAACTCCTATAACAATGGTATGCACTCAACAAGAAGATTTCTACATGATGAACACATAGTTCCAGAAGTATTTATGGAGTCAAAGCAAAAATCTGAGGACTCAAACACCTAAACAAGAGGTTCTATAGCATATTTAGAGGGTAATGATAGAAGAGGAAGGAAAAGAATCCAACCTCACTTTAAAAGATGATGATTTTCCCTTCGAAGAGCTCACAACCAGCAGGAGAAAGATGATACCAAGGGTGCAAACGCAGCAGCCTCCAGTAGAAGCAATAGAAGCAGCAGTGCAACAATTGCAACAGGAGTGCAACTACAGCTCTTCTTGGTGGTGGCAGCAGCCCAGCTCCGGCAACCACCCACTGTAGATGCGAGATTTGACCCATCCCCGCATGGCTCTTTGGCCCAATAAAGCATGTTTGACCGATTGTTGACTTGCATCGGATGCCATGTAGACGGCAGCATCGACTGCCGCCGACTACATGTTGACGGAAATCCCCCCCTGGACGTTGACCCATCTTGACGTCCACATCTTTGGACGTCTGCATGGTGTTGGCGGCAGGATCAGTTGATGTCAACTTGGTTTACTTGGTCTGCGCAACTACCCCGAGAATCTAGCCCACTTGCGCCATTCTCTCCCCCATGCAGCGCAAGGGACCGTTCCCAACGGGCATATTGGCCACCATGGCATCCCTTGACCCAGTAAAAATCCTACTTGGCCTCTCCCCATTGATTGGAGCCTTTATGCATGGATTTCCAAGTGTGAAAGTGTGTTTCTTCACACTAAGCATCCAAGATCCCAAGCTCCGACCCCACTGCCTATTTAACTCCCTCTCTGGCCTTCTAAGAGGGAGGAGGAAGGCTGGACGTCCACATGCTGCCCTTTTGAGAGAGGAGAGAGAAATTTACACCCTACCTTCCATCACTCATCCTCTTGCTCCTCTCAACACTTGGGACGTCTAGGAGGGCTCTTCTGGAGCTGGAGGAGCCCTGCAAGGAGTCTACAACGCCTACAAACAAGGATCAACTTCCCCCTCTTCCTCTCTTTCCTTTCTACTTCCTTTAGTATTTGCATGTTGCACACACCTTCCCACACACTCTAGGCACGTAGGCCACTTCCCTACACACCTAGAAAGGGTTTCCCAACCAAAACGAAGGAAGAAGGTGGTCATAGCACTTGGCCACCCCTCTTCTCAAGTCCGCATCCGGTACGGGACTCTCCTTTTGGGCTTTTCTTTCCATTTCTGAGCATTTACCACGCTTTCTTTAGACTAATAGAGTGTCTTTTGTGGCAGGAATGATTCGCAGAAGACCGCGGAGCTCTTCTTCTTTGGTCGGCCGAAGGAGGAGAAGTTGAAGCCCCATCTCCATCTGCTGCGCGAGGTTGCTGCACCGACGTGATCACATCACTCCTTGGGCACAGCAAGGCCCTGGCGATCACAAACTCCCTTCCTCTTTGCTGGTTTTCTTTGTTTCTTCTCTAGTCAACCTAGTCAACCAGAAAGTCAACGAAGTCAACCAGCGATCCATCATCACCAACGAGAGATCAGTGACGTTCGCAAGCCACCGGAGAACTCTACAGTCGACTGGGGGTAACGGCACGGGAAGCAAATCGTCCACAGTTCTCTTTTTGGCGATCACGGTGGGACAAGCTTCTGCCACTGTGGTCTATCTACGCCCAGGTAGACGGCAAGCGATCTTGTCATTTACTCAGGTAAGCGTCCGGTTCCTACCGTTTATTTACTCTTAACGTCCATATAGGTTGTCGTTTAGTTTCTGTCAGCGTCCGTCGATCATGACGTCAATCTGTTTCTGATAAACTTAGCGTCAACATTCATGCCGTCTAGTTTCACAGAACTCTGTTTTTTTGCTGTTTTGATCTAGTGTTGCTTTCAGTTTGCTTCATGTTTTGTCACTAACAGTCCTCAGTCACTAGGGGGTCCTTCTTCTCACCTGTTCTAGCCTCCCCTCACATTCTAGATAGCTCTTCTTCGTTTACAACCTTTTACTCGGGATTCCTCGCGGGTAAATCGGGTGGGTTTCTGAAGAAAACTCTGTAAGTCCCTAAATTCTGTGGATTCCCCTCATGTATGGGCAGGAGGACCTTTACCCTCCCAAGGCTAGTTTGCCTATTTCGCCCGGGTTTGAGTCAGATTTGAGAGAACCAGCCTTTGCAAGTCTAATTAACATAACTTTGATACTTAAATCTTGGGGACGTTGTTCGATAACTTGTTTGGTAGAAACCCAAATTTCTACTAAAAACAGTGAGATTAATCAACTTTAACCATTCTAAAATCAGTAGGTTGTGTGCTAATGGATGCTTGGTTAAATTCTTTGAATATGACTAACAATCCAGCTTTTGAATATGAGGACGATGTCCATGAATTTGTCGGGATGGTTGACACCAATACCCAGCCCAAAGAGTCGTTCACTCCTCTTCCTCATCTCAAGCTGATAATGAGGGAGTGTGAGTCTAAGTGTTATATCCCACTTATGCTCAAGACACTCAAGAAGACCCTGAGTTCTCTAAGCTTCTCTCATGTTACTCGCCCGAGGACATCATCACTATGCTTTCTAAGCATACCGTCCGGGATGCCACCTCTCCTTCCACTCCATCCCCTTCTTCGTTCCATGCCTCCTCGTCTAGGCCCACTCCTAAGCCCGTTATCCCTTCACGGGTTCCCCATCCCCTGTCCCCTTTTCCACTCCAATTCCCTCCACTCCTTTACCTACCCCTGTCCCAACTCCTTCCTTCTCCTACCCACCTCATGCTCAGCCCGCGCCCCCCACTCAATCTGAATCCGTCTCCTGTTCGGAGATGGAGGGACTTATTAGGAAGCTTTTGGCTGAATCTTTGTCCCTTTCAAAGCCTCATTCCCTCCAGAACTATTGCAAGCTTCCCAATGCCTACTTTCCCCTGGGTTCAAGCCCCGAAGTACCGCAAGTATGACGGGACCTCTATCCCCAATTCCATCTTGCCGGATTTACCATGGATTCCGATCGATGGCTGTACGATCGGGTTCTTTTAGTTCACCTCTTCCAACAATCGTTAGAAGGGGAAGCTTTGAGGTGGTTCACCTCCTTACCCGCATCGGACCTCATTAATTTTGACATCGTCTCCGAGCGATTCATCTCGCACTTCTCATATATGGCCACCCAAGTCCCTACACTTCCTGACTTGGTGGCAGAAAAGATGAAGCCGGACGAAGACTTTGTCACATTTGCCAACCGATGGAGATCCATGGCATCGAGGGCAGACATACCTATCCCAGAGTCCCAGGCCATAACTATGTTGGTTACCAACACTACCCCTGTGCTCCGCTCTATCTTGATGCTGGGTGAGTTCCCCTCATTCGCACATCTCTACAACCGAGCCAGGGTGGTCCAGAATCAGATTAAGGACTCTTCTCTGCCACACTTCTTTGAAGGAAACCCAAGGGACGTTAGGCTCCCGCGGCACCTACCACCGAGGGGGTGACCGTCAATGAATCGGTAAATGCTTGCAGTCATCCATTGAGGCCTCCGAACAAGCCCTCTAATCCTCCATCCAGTCCTTCCAATCCTCACCAGTTCCCGTCGCATCCCTCCAAGCCTTACTCTGCAGTTCCCCCCTCCTTCTGGCTACACCCGGGCTGGCCCTAAGAGGTCTCACTACCCTCCTCTAACTGAGACCCTTGAGGACGTATTCTTTCGCCCATGTCCTACGATGCTATCCAACTCCCCCCACAAAGGGAGAACATCAATCCGAGGGTGACACCTCCAATATTATCCTTACCATAGGGCCCATGGTTATCAGCTCCACAACTGCTTTACCTTCCGTGACTGGGTGTATGACATGAACGACCAGGGAAGGATTAACTGGGAGGACGTCAAGGTAGCCATAGCAAAGTCTAGGTATACCAAGAAAGAGTTGGGTATCGTCCAAACCCTCTCCCCAACTATCAAAGCAACAATCCCTCCTCCTCTAATTCCCAGGAAAACGTCCACACCATGACACATTCAGAACCCCGGGTCGTGAGAGAGAACAAAAGTGGGGGTAGAAGGCTTTGAAGAATGGTACCCGTGTCCTTTCATAGAGTCTGAGGAACCCTCCGCCACTGTAGATGCCATTTAGGAGAACGACCTTTAGTCCTCATCCGACCTACCCGTCAAGAGGCCTACCCTCCTACCTTCCCTATCCATGAGCCGTCTACCCCTGAGGCCAGACCTCTCCAGCTAATTCTCCGTAAGTTTCAAGAAGATGTTCATGTCACACTTAGGAACCGGATCGTTCCTCCACCCCCGCGGCCTTTGCAAGATGAGGAGGATAGTGGACCTCCACCACCTGCCGGCACCGAATATGATATTCTGCAACACCTAGATAAAACGCCCGCGAGGGTGTCTATTTTAGAATTGATTCAGAGGTCGCCATCTTACCAGTCCACCCTCCTCCAATTTCTCCAGAAAATCATGGTCAATGATGACCTTCCTCCCAGTGGGGTCACTAATTCCATCCTCTCCCTCACCCAAGGACCTTCAATCTCCTTCTCAGATAAAGATCTTGCTACCACCCCAATGTCGTTCATTCCCTCTCTGTCTTACCATTAACCTCAATAGGTTTTGGTAGACTCCACCCTTATTGACACCGGGCATCTATTAATGTATGTCCGATGAAGACCCTCAAGAAATTGGGTTTGGGGGAAGATAATCTGGAGAAAATCTGCTCCACAATTGCTGCCTATGACAACTCCAAGAGGGTCACCAAGGGTAAGATTACTCTTCAGCTTGAGATCGGACCCGTCACTATGTCTTCCGAGTTTCTAGTCCTTGACGTCGATCCGGCCTATAAGGCCATTCTCGTTGTCCCTGGTTAGAACAAACCTTAGGGGTCTCTTCCACCGCCCATCAGTGTTTCAAGTTCCTTTCAATGGGCGATTATCAAATTAAAAGCATTCCTACCTTGGAAACTCTCAACTCCATCACTTCGGAGCAGATGCACATCTTTTCATTCCGGACAAGGGAAAAAGCCTATCATGTCAATCTTTGACTTCCCCTTGCCCTGTGATCTTGGCCAACCTCCCCAGTCAGCTGAAGAATCCCATGACCCTTGTCCCCCAGGAAAGGTTGGGAGGTAATGTCTAGGATCGGCTATATACATGGCCGAGGTTGGGTAAGAACCAGCAGGGTCCTGTCCACAACATCCAAATCAAGAGGCCGTTAGATAGGGCTGGTCTAGGATTCCATCCGGACCCCATTCATCCAGATCATTTTATTTCCCTATCAGCCTCTTACTTGGACCCTGAAGAGCATTTTGTTCAGGGACCCCCTCAACCGGAACTCGGGAACCTTTGATAGAGGAGTTATCTGACTCAGAGAGTGAAGAGGAGGAGGAAGAAACTGCCGAGGTCGACAAAGTCTGCGGTGACTCAGCCTCCTCTCTCTCTTAGATCGGATCTCCCCTCTTCATCTCCACCCTCATCTCCTCCTTCTTCTTCATTATCCCCTTCACAATCTCTCCCTACTGAGGTGTGCTCACACCGGATTCTTTTTCTCCAACCATTTCCTCCCCTCCTCTCCTTCCTCCATCCCTCGCATGGCCAGTCGAGGCTGTCTTAAGTCAGCAACTCATGGTTCTAGGCCTTGACTCCAAAAAAAAATGCCAATTTTGAAAATTGGAAATGCGAGGTCTCCATCGAGCATCCTTCCTCTTTGGAGTCTCTTCCGCTCAGCCAGGGGCCGACGCTCTCCAGCTTAGACTCCTTTTCCTCGCCCCTCTAGGGGCACTCCCCTGTACATAGTTTTGTACATAGCAGTCTTGTACATAGTGGTCTAGATTTTAGCTTAGAGTCGGGTCTAGAGTCTAGTCTAGGGTCCGGTCTAGGATTAGAAGCTCTAGATCCTCTCAGCCATGTGTGCGCAAAGAGAAGGGTAGGCAAGTTCCTGCCCATTATGTCATGGCTTTGGCTGAGAGGCGTGCTAAGTTAAGTCAAGTCCCAGAGTTTCTTGAGGAGCTTGCCCTTGTTGAATCTGATTTTGAAGAAGGCGACTCTGTAGATGACGGTTTAGGAGTTTATCTGCTAGATTTTGATGAGAAGGGTGAGCTGGGATATCCTGGTCAAAAGAAGAGGACCCAGTGAGATCCTATGTAGATGGCACAAAGAGGTTCGACGAGCCAACCATGGCTGCGGACGAGCCCACTAAAGAGGTCAACCTTGGCACTGAAGAATCCCCGAAGGTAGTTTTGATCAGTGCCAACTTGAGTGTTGAAGAATAAGAAGCCCTGGTAGCTATTCTCAAAGAATTCTCCGACAGTTTTGCTTGGTCCTACGAGGACATGCCGGGACTTGACACCTCTTTGGTCGAGCACCGGTTGGTTCTAAAAGCCGACGCGAAGGCCGTCAAACAAACGCTGAGAAGGTACATCCCAATTTGCACTCAAGATCAAAGAGGAGGTTGACAAGTTGCATAAAGCCAAATTCATTAGGGTTGTGCTGTATCCATAATGGGTAGCTAATATCGTCCATGTGATGAAGAAGGATGGTAAGGTTAGAATCTGTATAGATTTCCATGACCTTAATCGTGCTTGCCCAAAGGACGATTTCCCTCTCCCCCACATAGATGTCCTAGTGGACAACACTGTCGGCTTTGAGATGTTATCTTTCATGGATGGTTTCTCTCTGGTATAACCAGATCCGTCTGGCGGAGGAAGACCAGAGAAAACTTCTTTCACAACGCCTTGGGGGACCTACTGTTATGTCGTCATGCCCTTCGGATTGAAGAATGCAGAGCAACCTATCAAAGGGCAATTATGGCATTTTTCATGACATGATGCATGTGCACATGGAGGTCTATGTAGACGATGTCTTGGTTAAATCAAGACTCGACATGGCCATGCTGAGGTCCTTCGGGCTGTTCTCCAACGTCTAGAGAACACAATCTTAAGATGAACCCCAAAAGTGTGTCTTTGGTGTCTCTTCTCGGGAGTTGCTGGGGTTCATAGTAAGCAAGTGGGGAATTGAGATTGATCCCAACAAGGCCAAAGTAATAATCGACATGCCTCCTCGTAGGAAATCAGAGAAGTTAGAGGGCTATAGGTAGACTTCAGTTTATTAGGAGATTCATCTCCCAGCATTCATCCGCTGTAAGCCCTTCTATGAGATGCTTAAGGAGAGGCTAAGTTTGATTGGAATGAGAAATGTCAAAAGACCTTTGATGAGTTGAAGAGCTATCTGTTCAATCCCCCTGTTCTCACTCCTCCGATCTCGGGTCGGCCTTTACTGCTCTATGTGTCAACCACTGAAGATTCAATTGGAGCAGTTTTGGCCCAATAGATGATGAGAAGAAGGAGAGAATGGTGTATTATTTATCCAAGTTGTTCAATGAAGCTGAAAAGAATCACCGCCATGGAAAGAACGTGTGCGGCCGTCGTCTGGGTTGCCCAGAAGTTAAAGCAATATTTCCTGGCTCATGAAGTGAAACTTCTGGCACGTATGGACCCAATTCGGTACTTGCTTGAGAAGCCTGTCCTGACTGATCGGTTGATGAGGTGGCAGAGTTTCCTCAATCAATTTGATATCACCTACGTCAACCAAAGTCGATCAAGGGGCACGCTATTGCTGAGCATTTGGCCCACCACCCCTCTTACCTTCATGCTCTCCCGTTGCTGAAAGCTTTCCCGATGAAGAGTTAGGAACCATTATCGATGGTGAACCTTCGTGGGTACTTTACCTCGACAAGGCCCTCAATTCCAAAGGGTGTGGAATAGGGGCAGTCCTCCTCTCACCGGAAGGGGTAGTCATTCCGCACGCCTACCAGTTAACCTTTCGAGCCACAAACAATGTGGCCGAGTATGAGGTGCTCTTAGTTGGGCTAAAAATGGCATTTATGCTCGGAGTCAAGGAGTTAAGGATAATTGGTGATTCGCAGTTGATACTCCGGCAATCTCTTAGAAAGTATCAGACTCGGGACCCCAAGTTGAAACCATACCAAGAGTTGGTAGGAAAGATAGTCTGGCAGTTTAGGATGCTCACCCTAGTTCACACTCCTAGGGCTCAGAATATCCTAGCAGATTCACTCGCTTCCTTAGCTTCTTCCATTCCCATCCCTTGGGAAGATCTTTTGAGACCATCTCTATCCAAAGGTTGAGAGTTCCTTCCCATGTAGATCCTTGGTTTTCTCAACTCACGTCTCCTCTCCATCCCTTCGGGTCCATGCGCTCTCGAAAGAGAAAAATCGACCTCGAAGATGGCCATCCTTGGTATTTTGACATCGAGAACTTTCTCAAAGATGGATCCTTCCTCGATTATTCCACCTCTGCCGATAGACGGGCCATTCGCCGCGTCTCGGAGCGTTACAAGATCATAGGTGGCATTATGTACAAAAAGTCTCTCAGTGGGGTCTATCTCCGTTGTCTGATGAAATCGAATCTCAAGATGTTGTTGAAGCCGCTCACTCTAGTTAATGTGGTGGCCATGTTAATGGTAGAGCAATTGCCCAAAAGTTTCTAAGACACTATTATTGGCCTACGATGGAAGAAGATTGTCGTCATTTTGTCCGTCACTGTGCTAAATGCCAATTGCACTGTGACAAATTCATGCTCCTTCCTCTTCTCTTCACCCTCTCATCGCCCCATGGCCTTTCTCCATGTGGGCATTCGACGTGGTCGGTCCACTCGCGGACAGAACCGGAGAAATCCATAAGAAGTCCTTCATCCTGACCGCCACGGAATACTTCACAAAGTGGGCTGAAGCAGAAGCATTCATAGAGGTCAAAGCTTCAACAGTGGTCAAATTCATCAAGTGCAACATCCTTGCAAGGTTCGGCGTGCCTCGGACATCGTCACCGACAATGGACCTCAATTCACTTCACAGGAGCTTCGCGACATGTGTGGTAAATATGACATTAACTTGCATCATTCATCCCCTATTATCCACAAGGTAATGGACAAGCTGAAGCTACTAATAAAACTCTCATCAAAATCATAAATAAAACATGCAAATCTCATAACAATGCTGACTGGCTAGACCGCTTAGTTGAAGCTCTTTGGGCTTATCGTACCTCGGTCCGGACTCCTACGGGGCAAACTCCCTATGCTTTGACATACGGATCAGATGCGATACTCCCATATGAGGTCTTCGTCCCTTCCACTTAGAGTTCAATTGGATTCCGAACTTGACCCCGATCAACGTCGGGAAGCCTGTTGGCACAACTTCAACTCTAGATGAAAGGCGAATGATAGCGGCTGACCATGCTCAAGTCTACCGTCAGAGAATTGCACGTTTTTACACTAAAAGAGTTCTTGAGAGAAAATTCGAAGTGGGTAAGATGGTCCTAAAGCATAAAATCATAAAGGCACCAGGTCCTAGTAGTAAATTGCAAGAAAATGGGAAGGTCCGTTCGTTGTCAAGGAAGTATATTCAGGGAACGCTTATAGGTTGGTAGATGCCGAAGGAGTGGAGTTGTCGTATCCGTGGAACGCAGTCTACCTCAAGAAATTCATACTTAGTCAGTCAGTCCCTCAAGTCGGTTATTCATCACTTGTTAACGGTGTGGGTTTATGTCTCTACTTTTCCACTTGGTCATTAGTGAGGTAGGGTTTATTCACACACCACTGATGTTAAGATATTTCCCTCTAGTTGGAAAATCACAAGTACACTCGGATAGTCTAATCCGGTCAATATGTTTCCCCTATTCTTCTCCCACTCGGTCGTCATCTGGAAGCAGAGCAAACTACGAGTAGGGGACCATCCACTCCCATCTAAAAGACAAGGTTACCATAAACAGGGGCAATCAAGAAAAGCAAGGGCAGAATGCTAAATCAAGCCTAAAGGGGAAAAGAAAAGCCAAAAAGGTCAAAAAAAGTAGCAAAAAGTACGTACCCAGGAAAAGGTTGACCAAATCAAGGAGGTGCAAAAAGTACTGCCTCCACCCCCGAAATCAAATAAAAAAAATTCCCCGCAAATAATTGTTGACCAAGTCTTTAGTATGAGGTGTTGGTTTGGAAACAGAAAGTAGTCCGAACCAAATCCTTGCATGGCTTCCTACTTATTTCTTCCAAATTCCTCCCTCTAGGGGCAAATTTGACTGTATAAGACCTTCCGTGGTGGAAAATATCAAGAAGGCTAGGGGCAATTTCCAACATCAAGGAATTCATGCACGATCCTCCTTATTCATGACCTCCGTGGTTAAGTAGATCACACAGACCCTATGCTTCACATGTGATGAATATGTATTTAGAGTAAAAAAAAAATCGGTAGTACATGTATATACACAACATTCTCCTTATTTTTCTTATTTATCCAAATCAAAAACAAAAAAATTCAGAAAATCAAAAAAAAAAATGCATGTGCATATTTCCCTTCGGTTATTTTTCTTATGTTTTATCTTTGATTAGACATTAGCCCCTTGACCAGATCTCAAGAAAGGTACATCGCTTAGGCAAGGGGCTAAAGACAGATCTACACTAACTTTTCTCTTTAAGTGTTGTGGATGCAGGAACCAAAGTACACAAAGCAAACCATTCAAATGCACAAATGACAAAAGTCCACAAAAATCCACTATAAAGGTCAAAGTTCTGTACATATCATGACAGGGGCATACCCGGTGGTACAATCACTCCTCTCTCCTCCCTCCCTCGCTAGGCCTCTGCCTGCTACGCGAGCTGCTCACCTCCTCCTCCTCCCTCTCCCGACGCTGGTCTGGGAGAGGAGGCCTCGACGCTGTCGATGCCTCGTGACGCTGCAGCCCTCCTCGTGCCACGGACGGGTCCCCTAGTGACACGATTTCATCTAGAGAGGCAAAGGCAGACGCCGTCCTCCCCGGTGCCTCCTGCTGGGCGGCCCGCTGCTGCTTCCGGTGCTTCCTCAACACCCGATCCTTCAAAATTTTGTAGTTCTTTGCAATGTCGGATCGGGCTCGGTCCGCCTCCCTCTCCGGTCCCTCGCCTCCCTCTCCCGCTCCCTCGCCTCGAGTAGGCGACCCTCCACCCTCGTCAGCTCCAGTCGCAGACTCTCCATCTGGGCCTGGAGGGTCGCCGCTCCTCCTCCCTGCCTCTGCACACAAATATGCAAATCAAATCAAATTAAATCATGTGCAAAAGGTAGTATTTCAGTGTCTTACCTTCGCCTCCAACTCCCGGGTCCTCGTCTCAAGCTCCTGGACCCTCGCCTGTGCCCGGTCCAGGGCCTCCTGTAGACGGACCACCAGGTCCCCTCCGCCGGCCGTGTGCGGACGAGCTCGCCCCTGTGTCATGGCTCGCCCGCACTCTCGATAGCTCCCCTTTCTGCATTCACATATCTTAGTCAGTCATCAAGTCAAATCAATTTCCAATCAAACCCAAGATAGGTAGATGTTACTTACCAGTGTCCGGACCTCAGCTCGGAGCCTCTCGAGCTCAACCTCCTGCTCCGCCAGCCGTCCCTCCAGGAGGCGGACCGCCTGTGACTCCGGCAGTTGTCATTCACACTTCAAGGTTAGAATCAAGAGATTTAAATGACAAAGGTTTAGAGTTAGAATTCACTTACCACTCGCCGGTCTAGCCGGAGTCGCCCGGCGTAGCGTGCCCGGTAGTCCTCCATGTACGCCGAGCTGTCTTGGAGGTCTGCCTGCCGGAGCACCTGGTCCCCTCCGGCTCGCCAGTAGGTGACCGTGCTCCCGTGCTCCTCACTCCAGTCTCGGTCCTCGGAGAAGAACCGACGGCGGGAGTGCCCCTCTCTACCCAGGGACGGTACCTCCATGGCCGGCTGGTGCCAGCCTAGAGTCCACACCACGAGCTCAAGATAGAGGACCTCGTAGGTCCCAAGCAGAGAAGGAGCAGGTGGCGGTCGAAGAGAGGACGGCCCGCCGCCACCGCCGAGTGCGAAGCGTCCGTCTCCCCCGCATAGGGGGTCCACACCACCTGAAAGAGAAGAAAGCACTGGTCAGTAACATCAAATGCAGCAATTGTTAGAATGCATGAGATTTAGTTGAGTTTCGTACCTGATCATGCGGGTAGTGGTCCAAGGCAACGCGCACGTCCTCCGCGGGCCTGTCTGCCACCCGTGGGTCAGAAGCTACCTCCCACCGCACCATGAGAGGCACCATGGTCTGGCGCCCCTCTTCCTGTACCCCGCGTCCCATGGGGAAGTGAGTGTACCCCCAGATCTGCAAAGCGTAAGGAAAAGAATGTCAGTCGGCAGTTTAATCATTTAAAATCAATGATGAGCATTTAAAGAAAGTTGCGTACCTAAAGAAGGGGGTGAAACCCCCGGTGCTCTGAGAGCACCGCGAACTGCTAGGAAGAAGGGAAAACAGATGTCCTAGCATCGCGGCACCCCATGCGTATCGTCCTGCCTGCTCCAAGTCCCTCAGTAGCAGCACGAACTTGCAGTTCATCTGGGATGACTGCGTGGCGAACAAGAGGTGCCCGAAGAGGTAGGCGACAAAAATCCTCACTTATCTCTCCTCCTCCTGTCACCAAGGTCGAGTGCTCCCCGCACTCCCGTATATGAACTCCTCTAGTGTCTCCAGGGGCCCTCTCCTCTGACCTCTCAGGCCCATCGCCTCAGACAGCGATCCGAGCAAGATGCTCTGGATCAGTCTCCTCCTCCCGACCACAAACTCTGGCCCGAACAACTCCACAATGTCATCATGATAATTACTCCTCTCCTGCCCTACTACCGGCTCTCCCTGAACCGGTAGTCCTGTCAGATACGCCATCCTCCAACGTGGGTATCATGTGACCCCAAGGCATGATGAATGCCTTGCAATCCTCCTCCCATCGCTCCCTCAGGGCCTCTAAGTACGGCACGTCCACGTGGAATGGACGTATCGACAAGAGGTGCCCGAACCTCATCTTGCGATCCGGTCTGCTGGGCCTCTAGCAACACCCTGTACCAAGCCCAGCACAGGTCCCATTTGACCCTGCTCCTCATTCGGCCCTTACCTTGCAGAAAATAAAAAAAAATAGGCGTCAGTATCGATTATCGTTAACCCCAAATTGACGGCAAGGGGTCTGCCGTTTACTCAGAATTAGTGTCTAGGGCTGACCGTCAAGTTCCTCTGTCGACGTCCAACACCTTGCGTCAAGTTCACTTAGACGGCTGAACGCGCGACATTATTGACTATGTATTTTCGTTGTCCAGAGTTCCTCGCACAAGTCCATATGCGCACTTCCTCTAAACTGTATCCCAAAATTAAAACAACAAAGATGAACTAGCATGGTGGTGAGAAGAGGTCATATCCACAGAGAGGTTGAATAGAATCTGACTTAAACTATTTTGATTTGAAAACACTTTTCACCAAAATAACATTGTAATAGAATCACTTCTATGAACCACACCAATCTAAAAACACTACGAACTATAAGATGAAGAACAAAATGGGAACATGATGTAAATAAACTCTAGATTAAGACAATAAAGACATTAAACTGTAACGCCAAAACTCTGGATCTGATCCCCTACAATGTCGAATTATCTATCAATTCTCAACCATTCAATCAAGAACAAGGATTAAACTAATGCAATGGATCGAATTCTAAACACAACAGAATTGGAATTTGCAACACACTAGATCTATCTATTCTAATATAGAGGAAATGAAATTAAAGACAAACACACCACTGGATCGATCTCTCCACACCAACCTCACAGCTCTCACAATAGCCGAACTCCCAGAACATAAGAATAAAAGCAACAAAAATTCCCTTATCTGCAGAACTCAATCCTCATAGAAGAAGCAAAAGAATTCCCCTCCCCAACCCTTACAGCTAAGAAACAATCAAATAAAATCTGAATCAGCCTCCCTGCCCTGCAATCAACCAAAGAAATGAACGAACTCCACTGGAGTTATCTAACTAGACACAACAGAAATGGAAGTAAATTGCCACTGGATCGATATCTCTTGAACATAGAAGAAACCGAATTTAACAAACCAAAGGCACTGGATTAAACTCTGCAACACAGAATAAATGGAAGAATTCCATCGGATCCTCCACAACAGTCAAACCATTCACAGTTCTCACAGCTCTCGGAAAGGAAAAATACAGAGGAAATAAAATGGTAGAAATCCTAAAAAAAATGTCAACAATCTCACTGGTGAAGCCCCGTGGAGTTCTGATCTCCTGGAGAACAAGAAAGAACAGAAACTGGAAAACCTCAAAAATCGAACTATCCATCTCCCTGCTCTGCTAAAACAGAAAGAAAATACAAAAAAGTAACTAAAAATTCCTAATAAAATCTGAACTCTCTCACCTACTCTGCTGAAAGAAAAAAAACAAATGCATTCCACTGCTCAAATATTAAACCAAGAATAGAAGACCTGAACAGAATTCTGATCTAATCTCCCTCCCCTGCTCTGATCTCTAGCCAAGCACAACTCTCACATCTCTGGGAATTGATCCCTCACACACAAAGCAAGAAAATAAAAGAAGAACAAGCATTAAACATCATTGGGTTGAAAGAAAAAGAACACAGAAAAAAGAACGACAGAATTAAACAAAACAATCCCAACATAATCCAAACTCCGGATCTGAGCCACCTCCACTACTCTAAAGAAGAAAATACAGAATAAATAACTGGAAAAATCCTAAGAATTCCTACCAGCCACCCCCCGCACCTGGGACCTTGGGTCCTTTTATAGGCGTTAGTTTTTTCCAGGCGCCTCTGCTTCCTCTACAGCTCGCACCAGGATCACCACCTCAGTAGGCGCTGGATCGCCACCTCAGCAGGCCCTCACCGCCCAGCAACCGCCTTCCTGCCTGGCGCCATCGCCCTGGTCACAGCCTTCAGCGGCACACATCGCCACCTCGTCCAGCTGCTTCATGTCTCCATTTGGCCGCGCCCTAGCCCAGCTCTCACCCGGCCGCACCAGCCTGGCCTCGTACGCACCTTGCCCAGCTCCTGGCGCCGCTCTGCGCCACGCACGACACGAGCTCCATCGCCTGCCGCAGCGCACCGCCTCCATTGCCTAGCTGCTGCTCTGCATCTGCTGCACACTGGTCCCGTACACCCGGTCAGCACCGCCTCAGGCGTTTGCCGCCCAAATCTGCCATCCGCCGCACATGCCCGCCACGCACAGCACCCAACCTCAAATCCATCAGCAGTGCACCGCCAGCTTCAGCTCCGCACGGCGCCTCCACAGCTCTGCACCAAATCTGCTCTGCACGGGAGCTCCTCCTGCCGCGCACAGGCCCGGTCCACCCTAGCAGCAGCTCCATCGCACCCAGTCGCCAACGCCCTGGCTTGGCCGCCACCTCAGCAGCCAGATTGCACCCGCTTCAGCCTGCCCAGCTGCATGACCAAACCGCCTGCTTCCAACCGCCCACAGCTGCATCGCTAGAGGGCCAGAGCAGTTCCTCATCTCAGCACTGCCTCCAGCTCTTTTGTGAAGCTTCCAGCTGCTTCCTGGTGGGGAAGAAACAAAATAGTTAAGTAGGGTTTTAATGGAGGTATGTGTCATGATCTGGTGAGATGAGAGAAAAAGGTACAATGGACTTTGGGGGTATGTGTCATGATAGGATTTAGGTAGGGTGTAATAACTAAACTTATTTAAAATCTGATTTATTTACATACTAGTATTTACAAGAATATGAGAAATCAAAGATTATTTATGTACATGTACTTGAAAATATTTTTATTAGTCAAATTATTAAAAACAAATTGACATTATAAAAGTCTAGCTATGTGTTCAAAATTTAACTAAAAATTTTGAAAATTTTATATGAATAAATGAAATTAAAATTAATTACACTTATTTATGGACAACTGATGTCTAAAATTAACTAAATGTATGAAATTTAACGATAAAAATTATGTAGTTATCACCCCCCTATATGAACATTGCTAGTCCCTTAGCAATAAAAATTACTTCAACGTAGGACTAGAAGATACAATGTCTCATGTTAAACAACCATCATGTAAAAGATTATGTAGAGATATGTCTTTTCTAATTGTAAGGGCTTATGGCGAGAAATTAGTGCACGAATGATAGCACACTTAAGAGTTCACATCAGCCCTTCTGAAGCTTCTCTGTCTCAACTAGTATTGAGATTAGATTATTCGAGGGAGAAGAAGAGATTTTTGGAATAAGATCCTTGCTCAGTCAGATTGGGTTTTTCTCTCAGTTCCATCCTGTCCAACTTCCTTGAGGATTATTTTGTTCTGAGCTGAGGACTTTGCCTCTTTATTTTCACTTTGTGCACTCAGAATTTTTCTTTATTTTTCATCCACAATGCTGCACAACCCATCACTTTTCAAGAGTATCGAGTCCAACTTTACTCAGATCCGGGGCATTTTTCATGGATAATAATTTTTTTCTTTTGCTTTTGCTTTTTACTTTTTGCTTTTTTTCTTTTCTTTTCCTCTTTACGGAAGGATGAACAGTCAGGTTCCTTGATCACATGCCTTCACTTCCTTTGCAATTCACTTAGGGGGAGGGGAGAAACCAATCACCTCTCTCCTACTAGCCTTAACAAATTTGCTTCACTCAGTTCAACTAGTCTAAGTGGCTGTGTAGTGTGTGTATGAAACCTCTTGCCATAAATTCTTACATAAGGTAGACAAGAAGTACATGTAATCCTTTACTAGAGGCTACCTAACATGAATACTTGCAAGGAATGTGACAACTACAAAAATTTAAAGATCAGACACACAGCCTGGGCTGCGTAATGCCACGCAATTTTTTTATTCAAAGATGAAACTTATGAATTTTTATTTGCATATGTACAAGCTCAAGAAATGAAGCAAAGGTTAGGGTGATACCTATAAATGCATGCTTATTCTACCTCTCCCCCCTACTTATTTACAGGAAAAGAAAGTAAGACAGAGAATTACCTGATGAAGGAAATCTATACACTTGGGTTGCCTCCCAAGAAGCACTAAGTTTATCGTCTTCAGCCAGACGCAATTAAGCTCCATTTGGCTCGGCTAGCTTGGTAGACTCAATTTTCAAAGAGGTGGGCTTTCAAAGAAAGTTTTTAACCTCTGCCCATTAACAGTGAATGATTGTCCTATTTTAGGGTCAAGAATGATGACAGCACCATTGTCATAAGCCTTGACAACAGTGTAAGGACCATCCCATCGGGACTTCAATTTTCCCGGAAACAGACGAAGCCTAGAATTAAACAACCAAACCTTATCATGCACTTGAAAAGTTTTTCTATGAATGTGTTTATCATGGAATGCTTTGCCTTGGCTTTATAAATCTTGGAACTTTCATAGGCTTCATTTCTGAGCTCTTCTAGCTCATTCAGATGTAGGGTCCTTTGTTGACCAGCTTGGGCTAAATCAAGATTTACCTGTTTAATAGCCCAATAGGCTCTATGCTCAAGTTCTACCGACATGACAAGATTTTCCAAAAACAAGCCGGTAAGGGGACATTCCAATGGGAGTTTTAAAGCAGTTCAGTAGGCCCACAATGCATCATCTAACCTTCTAACAGTCTTTCCTATCAGGCCTAACCGACTTTTGAAGAATGTTTTTATTTCCATGTTTGATACTTCCACTTGGCCACTGGTTTGCGGATGGTAAGGTGTTGCCAGCTTATGGGTGATCCCATACTTCCTTAGGAGGGTCCTAACTGAGTGTTAATGAAATGAGGTCCTCCATCACTAATGATTGCCTTGGACCACCATAATCTAGAAAAGATGTTTTTCTGAACAAATTTGATGACCACCTTATGATCATTGGCCTTTGTGGCAATGGCCTCTATCCATTTGGACACATAATCACAGCAACTAAAATGTATGTGTATCCAAAGGACGGTGGAAAAGGTCCCATAAGTCTATCCCCCAAACATCAAAAATTTCCACAACCAAAATGGGATTAAGAGGCATCATATCCTTCTTAGAAATGTTTCCATGGTTTGACATCTAGGACAGACCTTACAAAATTGGTGGTCATCCTTAAACAATGTAGGCCAATAGAAACCAGAGTCTAAGACCTTAGCAGCGGTCTTCTTTCCTGAAAAATGCCCACCACAAGCTAGAGAGTGGGAAAACTTGAGGACACTTTGATGCTCACTCTCAGGGACACATCTTCTTATTACTTGGTCTGGTCCTATGAAAAATAGCTCTGGGTCCTCCCAAATAAAATACTTTTCCTAGCAAAGAATCTCTCTCTTTCATTTTTGGTCCAATCTCCAGGTACTCGTCCAATGACTTTGTAATTCACAATGTGTGCATACCATGGAGATGAAATATTGGAGACAGCTAAAATGTGGATATGGGAAAGCATCTCTAATAGGCATAGAGTCCGGGGCAATTATTCTGGACAAATGGTCAGCTACCACATTCTTAGACCCTTTCTTATCATGAATTTCCAGATCAAGGATCCATCTGATCAACCTAGGCTTAGCATCCTTTTTGGCAAGCAAATACCTTAAGGCAGCATGGTCAGTGAAAACAATGATTTTGGCTCCTAAAAGGTAAGATCTGAACTTCTCTAAAGCAAAGACAACAGCTAGGAGCTCTTTCTTAGTGGTTGTGTATCGAATCTGAGTGTCATTCAATGTTCTGCTGCATAATAAATCACTACAGATCCTTTATCAGTTTTCTGACCCAAAATAGCACCGATTGCAAAGTCTGAAGCATCAACATTATCTCAAATGGTAACGACCAGTCTGGAGATTGTAGAATTGGAGCTCTGCTCAAAATATCTTTTAAGTCCTCAAATGCTTTATGACAAGCTTCGTCAAAAATGAAAGGAGTGTCTTTCAACAAAGAAGTCAATGGTCTTGCAATTTTGGAAAACTCTTGATGAACCTCCTATAGAATCCAGCATGACCAAGGAAGGATCTAATTTGTTGGCAGAGTTGGGAGGAGGCAATTCGGAAATGAGATTTACCTTGGCTTATCTACCTCTATCCCTCTCTCTGAGACAATATGTCCTAAGACAATCCCCTCCTTAACCATGAAGTGGCTCTTTTCCCAACTTAGGACAAGATTGGCATTAATACATATTTTGAGCACTTCAGTCAAATGGTCGAGGCATGAATCAAAGTCATTTCCAAACACAGAGAAATCATCCATAAAGACTTTTAAGTAATCCCCAACCATGTCTGAAAAAATAGACAGCATGCAACGTTGAAAAGTTGCAGGGGCGTTGCATAGCCTGAAGGGCATGCGTCTAAAGGTAAAGGTTCCAAATGGACATGGAAAGTGGTCTTTTCTTGATCATCAGGGTGAATAGCCACTTGGTTATACCCTGAATATCCATCAGAAAGCAAAAGAATTTTGGCCTACAAGTTTTTCTAAGATTTGGTCAATAAAAGGCAAGGGGAAATGGTCTTTCCTGGTCACCGCATTCAATTTTCGATAGTCAATGCACACCCTCCATCCTGTAGCCAGCCTAGTGGGAATGAGCTCACCTTTTCCGTTTGAATCACAGTTAGTCCTGATTTTTTAGGCACAACTTGAGTTGGACTAACCCACTGGCTATCAGAGATGGGATAAATGAATTATGCATCCAGCCATTTAACAATCTCTTTCTTAACAACTTCTTTCATGTTGGGGTTAAGTCTTCTTTGCATTTCTATTGAACTTTTGACATTCTCTTCTAAGTATATACGATGGGTGCACACTGAAGGACATATCCCTCTCAAATCATCTATTGTCCAACCTATAGCTTTCTTATGACTCCTCAAAACTTCAATCAATTTCTTCAGTATTGAAAAACAAGCACAACTCTCACATCATCTATTGTCCAACCTATAGAAGACCTGAACAGAATTCTGGATCTGATCTCCCTCCCCTGCTCTGATCTCTGGCCAAGCACAACTCTCACATCTCCGGGCATTGATCCCTCACACACAGAAGCAAGAAAATTCAGAAGAACAAGCATTAAACATCACTGGGTTGAAAGAAAAGAACACAGAAGAAGAATGACAGAATTAAAAAAAAACAATCCCAACATAATCCAAACTCCAGATCTGAGCCACCTCCACTGCTCTAAAGAAGAAAATACAGAAGAAACTGGAAAAATCCTAAGAATTCCTATCAGCCAACCCCCCGCACCTGAGGACCTTGGGTCCTTTTATAGGCGTTAGGATCTTCCAGGCGCCTCTGCTTCCTCTACAGCTCGCACTCGGATCGCCACCTCAGTAGGCACTGGATCGCCACATCAGCAGGCCCTCACCGCCCAGCAGCCGCCTTCCTGCCTGGCGCCATCGCCCTGGTCACAGCCTCCAGCGGCACACGCCGCCACCTCGTCTAGCTGCTTCAGGTCTCCATTTGGCCACGCCCTGGCCCAGCTCTCACCCGGCCACACCAGCCTGGCCTCGTACGCACCTTGCCCAGCTCTTGGCGCCGCTCTGCGCCACGCACAACACGAACTCCATCGCCCGCCGCGCACCGGATCCACACCGCCGCAGCGCACCGCCTCCATTGCCTAGCTGCTGCTCTGCATCTGCTACACACCGGTCCCGTACGCTCGGTCAGCACCACCTCAGGCGTTTGCCGCCCAAATCTGCCATCCGCCGCACATGCCCGCCACGCACGGCACCCAGCCTCAGATCCATCAGCAGCGCACCGCCAGCTTCAGCGCCGCACAGTGCCTCCACAGCTCTGTACCAGATCTCTCTGCACGGGAGCTCCTCCCGCCGCGCACAGGCCCGGTCCACCCCAGCAGCAGCGCCATCGCACCCAGTCGCCCACGCCCTGGCTTGGCCGCCACCTAAGTAGCCAGATCGCACCCGCCTCAGCCTGCCCAGTTGCATGACCAAACCACCTGCTTCCAACCGCCCACAGCTGCATCGCTAGAGGCCCAGAGCAGCTCCTCCTCTCAGCACTGCCTCCAGCTTCTTCGTGAAGCTTCCAGCTGCTTCCTGGTGGGGAAGAAACAAAATAGTTAAGTAGGGTTTAATGGGGGTATGTGTCATGATCTGGTGAGATGAGGAAAAAGGGTACAATGGACTTTGGGGGGTATGTGTCATGATAGGATTTGGGTAGGGTGTTAATAACTAAAACTTATTTAAAATCTGATTTATTTACATACTAGTATTTACAAGAATATGAGAAATCAAAGATTATTTATGTACAATGTACTTGAAAAATATTTTTATTAGTCAAATTATTAAAAACAATATTGACTTTATAAAAGTCTAGCTATGTGTTCAAAAATTTAACTAAAATGTTTGAAAATTTATACATGAATAGAATGAAAATTAAAATTAAATTGCACGTTATTTATGGACAACTGATGTCTAAAATTAACTAAATGTATGAAATTTAATGCTAAAAATTATGTAGTTATCAACGGCGTGAGGTTGGACGTTGATAGGAACTCAACGTCCACCGATGTTGACGTCAAGTTCATGTCAAACCCGACAGAGTCTCTTTGTTTCCCCCTCTTTCCACGCATTACAAAAACACATTCTACAGAGTTTAAGGGTTCA